>WIXG01000116.1:0-204958 GCA_009869945.1 Mesaphorura yosii
CAAGTTGGATTTTGGGACGGTCAAAGAATCTTTTGGGGGAGAAAGTAAGTATTTCTGCGGAGTGGTGAATTTGCGGAGGAATTTCAGTACTTTTGAGGTGGCTTAAAATACGAGCCATTATTAAGTGATTAATCCTCAATCGCTAGTTTTAAGATTGATTTCTGTTTAACGTCCATGAGTTTACGATTTAATCTCTCTGTGTTTCTGGTTTCTTCTGTTTCTACTTAAGACTGATTCAGTGTGCCTTACAAAATGTTGAGAATGAAGTGTGACTGAAACCAACTGCAGTTTTGTAGTAGTGAACTTACGACTATAATCATATGTGACTTAACTCAAACGGGAAGTGAAAGAAAGCAATAATGAACTAAAGAATATTTTGAGATACTTGAAGGGTAGATCCGATTTTTAGCAATAGAAAAACAAGACTTTTAGCCTTTCTTTGTCTCATTTGTTGAGATTTATTTGTTTCGTTTTTATATTACAAGAAAAACGCAAAAATAAAGTAAATATAGACACTCTTTAGTATTCTTTATACAAATACGTCACGTAAAGAGTGTGAAGGGAGATCCCAATGGTCATGATGTAAAGAAATTAAGAGAGATATACTTTATATACTTTAAGTATTATGATTTATGAGTACGGTACCGTTAAAATCGTTCTATTCTATTCTAATGAACTTGACTTTGAGGCCTAAAGTGGCCTGGTTATTATGACATCTTCAATTATCATGTCTTTTTATGATTATGACTTGGAGTAATGGAATGATCATGAGATCATATATGCTATATTATCAGCATTGAATTGCTTTGACATTTTAAACTATTTATTTGACTTATCATCATTGTTGTTATTACTCACTGTAATTTCATCGCAAAATCATAAAAAGCAACAAAAAAGTTAATAAAGTAAAATATGCTAGAAGCAAATTCATGTCATCCAACGCTAATTCACAGTCTACGAAGCAACAAACCGAGTGTTGAAATGACGCAAACTGCATAACTGCAGTGTCAAATTAATATTTTAATATTCGACAGCGCTTCAATCGATCTCAATCGATAGTGATAAATTTGAGATGAGGCGACAGAAGTTTACTGGAGCCGTTCGCCAACTTCCTTTTCGTCCTGACCTGAATCTAGTTTCTGCTCGATTATGACCAAAAATTCGAAGGAAAGGACGTGTTCTCATTTCAGAAAGTTTTTGCGGAATTCTGAAGTAGCTAAAGTTAAATGCTGATAAGCGTGATAACTTGAAGGCTCCTGACATGACGCGCTTGCATGGGAGCCAGAAATACATGCATGCGCGTTCATATTTACACATTCACAAATCCTAGCTCAAAATTTCAACCTGGTACACGTTGCGATGAACATTTAATTCGTCCGTGTGTTCACACATACTTCTGAAGTGGCTTTTCTATTTCTGTCTCAGATAAAGTTTAAAAGAGCAGAATCTGGTCGAAGCCGGAGCACTTTGGCTTTTTTAACCTCACTCATATTCCACCGTATGATCTCATACATTGGGCTCAATTGAGCTCAATGTAACATACTCAACTAGTCGAGCTTTCGGTGCCATGGCAAGCATAATTCTGAATGTTTAATGTAATCAGCGATATACCCACATGCTTTTACATTTGATTGGTTCGCCCTGAACCCACCTTTTTACGATTCCAGTCAGAAAGTTCATACTCAGGAATTGTGCAACCAGAAAAAGGTTTAACATTACTTGAAGCGTTAACGCTGCTACTTTCTTCTAGGATTCGAAAGGAAAAATGCTGGAAACATACCAGTACCAGTTCAACCCACAAAAACATTGAGCTAAATTTAAAGGTCATGCAAATTATAGAGCTTTGTGTATTGTAATTGCAGTAAACAAATTTTATTGCAGGAGACCAGTCTTATCGTTCCGTAAGTGCGATTATGGGTGTGACGCAGTTGTACATCCGGATGACGGATGACTGGTGATTCAGGCTCAGCTTGAGTCCAAGACGCGTGAAAATTAATCTATCACTCTCTCAAGTCGAGACCATGGCGTATGTGTCCTACTTATTTATTAGACGCGTAATAAAATGACATCAATGTCGGTATCATTCGAATTCAAAGAAATGCACTCAGTCAGTTGTCAAGGGTTGTTCTAGGACGCAGGACGTGGACGGAGGACGTGGACGGAGGCATTGCATTCCTTCCATCAAATCTCGATCAAAAGGCTAAACAGAAAGCGATGAGACAAGCAGATTGTTGAGATGGCAGAAAATCCATGATGCATCATCATCAACATATGAAATCCTAAAAGCAATCTGACATTTCCATTGCGGTCTCCAGTCACTCAAGCTTCAAGTCGAGACTCGAGAAGGTTGATAGTTGATATTGAAAGAGAGTTTAATACTGAAATGAGATAAGTCGAACCTCACACATGAAATCAAGAATCAGAAGCCGAGCCACAAAAATAGATTTCAGCGTATTCATTCGTCTCAGTTCCAACTTGAAGGTTGGTTGGTTGCTTGGCGTAATTTGGTAGTTGTTTGAAGCCCGTTGCAGTCGCTGTCTCGCAATGTTCTGATTACTAGCATTTGGAGAGCATCCTCGTCCTCGCACGCGTACGACTGAAGCGTAAGAAGCTTGACATTTGACAAGCACAAGTTCAACTACTACGTTCACGTTCAACCTCAACTGAACACCTAAACAGATGTGAATTCATGATCATACGATTTTTTACGTGTAGTACGTGTTCTTCAACACTGCGCACGTTGTAAAGTTCAGTTTCAGTTCGAACAAAACAGGAAAAGATTGTAGCAAATTATTCTCACCAGCACTGTCCAATTAGGAGTAGGAAATAATTTATTTTCTAGGCTAACTAACTCGGAACTAGTAACGACACATCACCAGTATTATTTTGCTCCTCGTGCAGTTGATGTATATGCAGTCAGTTTAGTGTTGATAAGTCATAAGTCATTTCATAATATGTCTGATCAGAGGCAATGTCGGAAGAGATCTTCGCCAACCAGCACAACTAACGGCAATGGGTCTCCATCTCCAGCCAAATCAGAGTTAACTACTCGGAGTACTGCCAAAAATAATTCCAAACATACTGCCAAGATGACGGAGACAGAAAATGGTCATGAGAAGTCACCTGTGAGTTTACGAGAGGTGAGTCATACGATCACGCCATAGGTCGTTGTACGCAAGGATGGAAATTTACTATTAATGAATCCCTACTGGTCAATCCAGACACTTTATAAGCCGGCACTGTTTGCCACGGACGATGAAGCCATCCGGAATCGAGCTGCCCTCGAATACACCAAGATTACTCTGGAAGTGGCCAGAAATGGAACTGGTAAGATTATTCAATGCAAATGCTACCTTTAGGATAAGAACTTAGGAATGGACGGGACACGAGAGATGACATGACGAGATAAATGAATGGAATTTTCTTTTTGTTTTTAGCTCCGCGGCCCGTTCGTGTTTACTCTGATGGCATCTACGACTTATTTCATCAAGGCCATTCTCGGCAACTGATGCAAGCCAAAAACCTCTTTCCAAACGTCTATCTTATTGTTGGAAGTAAGTCGCTAAGTCTTCAGTTAGCATTCATAAGGCACGTGCAAGGGTCGTTGACTAGACAAAATGGCTCGATTCGATCGTTAAAAGTCGGCGAGCAGGGCCACTCAAATGGATAAGATAACTTGAGACTCTAAAAGTGCTAAGAACACAGTAAACGCTTGAACTTTTGAACTCAGGCTTGACTGCCTCGTTAAATGTGAGTGTTGTACAGCATCGAAGTTAGATAAAAGCTGAGTTTGTAAATCGATAGATAATAAGATAAACTTGCAACACGTTATATAAGAATTTTAAAAATGCTTCTTTGACAGTTTGCAGTGACCAACTCACCCATAAAAGGAAGGGGAAAACCGTAATGAATGAAAATGAGAGATATGAAGCTGTTCGCCATTGCCGATACGTTGACGAAGTTCTGTGTGATGCACCGTGGCAGCTTGACATGAATTTCATTGAAAAGTACAAGATTGACTTCGTAGCACACGACGAGGAGCCTTATACGACGGGAGCGAGCAGCGATGACATCTACGCGTTTTTGAAAGAGCGTGGAATGTTTGTACCAACGCAGCGAACCGAAGGCGTTAGCACCTCAGACGTAGTTGCAAGAATTGTCAAAGACTACGATCTTTATGTACGACGAAACCTGGCCCGAGGATACACTGCCAAGGATTTGAACGTCAGTTTCATTAAGGAGAAAAGAATCAAGTTCCAACGACAAATGGAGTCCCTGAAAGAAACTGGGAAACGGGTACTTGACAATATTGACGAAAAAACAGCAGACATAATTCATAAGTGGGAAGACAAGTCTCGAGACTTCATCCACTCATTTCTTCTGCTGTTTGGAAGAGAAGGCAGACTAAGTCACATGTGGAATGAATCACGCGGAATATTCCTGAATGCGTTAAGTCCACCAGGTTCGCCTGCAAGGGGGCGGAGGAATGGAAAGCATTCGGCCGATGAACCCTGCACATCGTCGACTCTCGGTTGGTCAGATCAAGAAAGCGATGGAGATGAGGTGAATGATGATGTACCAAAGAAACGAAGAAGAATTGACAACTACTACGGTCTCGAAGATGAATCAGAGGAAGAATCGGTACGTAATCAAATCTCTTCAAAATTGGCACTACTTTTAATACAATTTTGTGTTTCTGTCCTTTTCAGAATGTTGCAGCACCTACACCAGTCAATCAAGATGTGAAGAGATCCAACTCTAAGAATGGTCTACATTTACGTCACAGTTCCAGATAAGAAGTGGCAATAGTCAAAATCAGCAATATTAGTTAGCACTCCAGTCGCAGTCTACTGCAATCGTTGCTCTTCATTGAAGTTTTAGTACGAAGAAATACTGTTAGCATTTTGCAGAATCGATGTTCAGATTTGTAATGCATGAGATTACATTTTGAGGATTTGAAATTATTGTCATAAGACACGGGGTTGATAGAATAAGTCTGATTCCACCCTGGGTTCATTACAATTGTTAATTTAAGCTCATGTGATTTCAGTCAGAAGTCTTTTTCATTTATTTCTACCACCTTACGCATTGCAGACATTTATTTAATGAGACGGATCTGTTGAAAAAGAAGAATTTGATTATTGTAGCGTAATGTTTAATTTCTGATTTAGTTTTTGCACGCTGTATTTCCTAAACGAGAATTAACTTATTTTAGGTCGGAACGCCGCGGACAAGATGAATATTATTGTATTGAGGTGAAAGTTCGCTAGCTTCAAGATATTTAGTTGTCTATCGTAAAAAAGTAGAGTGATCTATATTTTAAATGCAATAAAGTACAAGAAATTAGATGCGTAAAAATTTTCTTGTCAGGAAATTTATGTCTTCTGTATTCATTTGCATTTTCTATGGCATACAATGCAGAAATTCCGAAGCTTCCTCAACAGCTCATGCGAACTCCTCGCTAGCCTCGTCCTGGGTTTCGGTTTCAATAAGCATTTTAAATCATCAGCCGAATTGGCCAGAATGGTCATATGCGACCATCGTTGCACGCAGTTCCGAAACCTCAGTCCAACACATTTTTGCTTGTTCAGTTGAGAATTTGAGATGCATTTCTTGATTGGTACGAACAATACAGAGAGAAAGCAAGCGACACGCGAGAATCAAAACGAGCAGCGAGCAAGCAAGCGAGAGACCAAACCTCTATTTTTGAATCTTGTAGCTTTTTTGGCGTTGACTATGCCTACCATTTGATCGCCTCCAACTTTTGGCAGGAGATTAAAATTTTAGAATCCTTGTCTGGAGAAAGTGCCCTTGTACCCCGATAAATTAAATCAGGAGGCGTGATTTGTGCGTCGGGCGATTAACGTGATCCATGGCATGGTGCACCTGTTCTTAGCGCCCTTAAGTATCTATAAACATTGTAGAGAAGTGGGGTGGAAGATAGTTCTTTTTATTTAGATTTTTATACACACCGCCGGGTCGGTTTCTAGAAATTGGATTTCTAGTTAAATTGCTGCATTAAAGCAGAATTCTCGCCAACCAACTTGTTTGGTACCTGACAATCCTCATCAAGCCATCGTTCTGAGTGTCCAGGACCATGGGGGCAGAGTTTACGGTGCAAGAACTTCGAACTTTGGCCGATATCGACAGGTACAGTTCACATTAACATTCATGAGACTATCTCCCTGCTTCGGAGAGAGAAAATGTTGACGACTGTCCAGTCACTCCAACCACCGTCAGTTGATCTTTACACAGTTCACAAGCGTCAGATCAGAGGTGTAGTAAAGGTTTGCACTAGCAGGGCTACAGAAGCATAAGTATTCACCACCTTAACTAATGTTTTCTAAGTTCGTGGTCCAGGAGAAAGTCAACCACGGCAGGTTTAATATGAAGACAAAATATTGTTGATGGTATTGCTTTGTGTTCGAGGAAGAAGTTGTAACTTTCTAAAGAGTTGCCGGATGCATTTGGCGTTTAATTGTCACGCACTGATCTGCTTAAGTGGCTTTTATGATATGGCCTGACTGAAATGGAATTGTTAATTGTAGCAAAGCATTGTTCCGGGTTCAGATTCACTTTTTGCTTGTATGTGTACGATAAAAAATGCAGTACAGAGAGCATTTTTTAATCTTATGCCAGCCTTTCTTTTCCTTTCCCTCCGTGCTATGCCATAGCTATTGATATTTATCTAATAGCTAATTATCTCCTGTCTATCTGTTATCGAATATCTTAAAGACCAACGCTGTTGAGAAATGTCTGAGAAAGATGCCTAATACAATGACTAATTGATTGATGTTATATTTTTTACATATCAGCCGTCAGTACGGATTTCAAGGACCTGGAGCACTTGATTCGGCGAAACGGAAAGAACTCATCGTTAAGGTAAAACGCAATGGCACACATATTTAAGACCTGACATGTTTCTTATTATTTTCATTTCAGGCTATTAATCAATTGGAACGTTTGATTACGGAGTCAAATCGTGATGGTGGGAAAACTGTGATTGAAGCAAAAACATATTTAAAATTAGGACATTTAAATCTTCTAATAGAAGATTTTGCCAAAGGTATATTTTTATGCGAGAATTGTTATATTATAGCGGTATTTTTCGCCGCTAGCCTAGCCTGGTGTAAAGCATGATGAACCCGTTGATACGATGTTCAGTGTTCAGTCAGCACTATCAAGCGAAGCGATAAGCAACACCAAAACTTCAATGCTTAAAGTAGAACTTGGAATAAAATTTTCGTATCGCCTAACTGCACGGTTACGAGTCGAGCCTCTAGTCTGAGCGCGAGACTTGAGTTTAGGTTTAAGATTACGTAGGTGTAAAAATTCTTAAATATTTTCCTCGGACGCAGCTGCATTCGCCATTTGTTCGGCACCTATTGCTAAGTAATTTGCGGCCTAATACTGAATTAAAGAGAGCCTTTACTTTTTAGAGTACAAAAGTACAAATACAGAGTACTTTGTAAAGTACGGCAAAGGGCTCGTAGCGCAAAGTACTTGCTTGCGGCGGCTGATAAAATGTAGAGACGAAAATGTTTCGTTTTAAGGATTCAACCAGGTTTTTAATTAGTGCAGGGCTTCGCCTTTACAAATGTGATAACACTGCAGTCCTTTATCTACACCTCATTTGCATAGATAAGAGTTCTGAGGCAAGCAGCGGAGAAACTTTAGGTATTCGAAGGTTACCATTATTGTCGCGACTCGCAAACCCTAGCAGTATTAGTACAAAGACATCAGTTGCGTTCAAGTTTTTTCGGAATTAATACACTTGTCTAAATCGTAATTGTCCAATTAGATTTGTTTGATACACCTCAATTGTGTCCAGGTTTTGTATAGCGGTGCATTTTTGGTTCCTTGACTTAATTATTTTGCTTCTGTTTGAAATTTATAGCCAAATCCGCGTACGAGAAGTACCATGGGTCAGTGAAAGAAACAAACGACTTTTGGAGAGATTCGCCATTTTTATACGGACTTGGTCTAGTATACTTCCATTACAACGCCTTCAATTGGTAAGTACATTTGCTGTATCTTAAATCCTGAATAGTTGATTGAACTTAACGGATTTACCGTAATGGTATGGAATTTCCAACTACCTCATTGCATTTAAGCTTTCCTCGAAAATGTGACGCTTTGCGTCTTGTCTCGTATGTGATCATAAATTAGCGCTGTATTGCCCAGCGCGTCGCTTCTGCAAGTAGGAAACAGGTTTTTGCTTTTCCACATAGCATAAGCATTTCCAGCTGCTTTCGACTCGAACCTATCGACACACTAGGAAGCGAGGTCTCCGCTAAACCAAATCATGGACTAAGGTCTAAGGTTACTATCTGTCATTGCTACTCCGCACAGTTCAAATTTACGTCAGCGTCATTGGCGCTCCATGTGCCATGACATTCATGGCACATGGAGTCATCATGTCTAGTAAATGCACCGGTACTTTTGCCGGGCAGGCTGGGCTCGTAATACGTCATCTATGCCTATCCCTATAGAACCTAAGGTCAAATCCAGACCAGACATTACGTATTACGTGAAATTACGTTAGCATTCAGCAAATTTGCACTGCGGACCGCAGACGCGGGCGAAAGATATCCGTCATCACTAGGATTTATGCGCTTGAATGAAAATTAGCGATAAATTATTTTTACGATGATGTTATACGTGGAAGTTGACACGCCAGATAAGAGATAGAAATTTTAAATATTTGCGTAGTCTCCTTTCTGTATGCTATAATCAATTATATGTGCATATCACGCTGCGGCTGCGCGTTAGAGAACGAGGTGTGTAGCCCAATATTTGCCAACCTATTTACATCATTTACTTTCGTGTAGTATGGCTATCGAAATTTCACAAAGGATTGAGATCGTCCGTCCTTCGTGATGCCATTTCGAGCGGAAACTTTATAACATAACTACTTTTCGTTAGAATAAATAATGTCCTACTTATCGACGACGCCGGAGTCGGGGTCAAAGTGAAAGAAAGAGGACGAGTTTTTATGATCCCATTATTTTTATTTCATGAATGAATGTTTGATGAATCAGCTCAATGGAGATTTAAATTTTAAACTTCTCGAATATGTTCATGAGCACGCGTCCCTGCTAACAAGAGTAGTGACTAATTACTAATGAGCCGGCTGAGTGTCATGTTCCCTTTCTTGCTTTTTCTGCCTCGTGCCACGATGCGCTGTTATCTTGTATTATATTCTGTACTCTATTTCGGCAGTATATTCTTGCCAGTATAGGGAATTGGACTGGGGTTGGATGCGATGGGTGAAAGTGTAAAGGTGAATGAGAAATGAGATGAGGTCTCGTACCACCGTAGAGAAACGCGTGTGCCGTGCAAGTGGACGAGCCTGATGCGCCGTTCCGTCCCATTCCCGTCCTCCTTTCATCTTTCTCCAAGTCCTAAATCGAGATAGGAATTTATGAATGTAACTTTGGCATGTACAAAGACGAGATGCGTGATGCAAAGTACTTTCGAGCTCGCTGTCGGATTGCATACGCACTTCTCGCATACGGGATAGCAATATTTATAAAATGTTTACTGTGCGTGGAGTGAGCGTTTGGAGCCCGCTGGATAATATTTCTTGTTCCATGACTCCATTCGCTTGCCTGCTGTTGCCAAGTAAAAGCACCACGTTCTTTCGTAAGCTGCTCCACGGCAAACAATTGACATCCCAAGCCATAAGGCATCTGCACGCACGCACGACCTCCACGGCACAGACTCGAGCTCGAGCCCCGAGCTTCTGTTCTTGCGAGACGAAGCGATTGAGGACTTGTCATATTGAACTCGCACGGCACTCGCTCTGGGTCCTGGCTCTTCGCTTCGCAATGTTATGTAACCGTACGCCTTGTAAAGCTCAGAGATGAGTTTTCTTATTTGTTGCTGTTACTGGTAGGGTCGTTCGTTCACACTTTGGTTTATACTTTATACGAGGAATTTATACAACTTGAGCATACGCACCCAAGAACCGAGTCTAGACCCAAGTTTTCATATCAATATTATAAAGCGCTCCATGTACGCTACGCACTCGCATTATTCCTTCGCGGTCCTGCCACTGCCTGCCAGATGAAACGCGATCAAACCAGCCAAGCCAGTGACTCGCCACCCCATGCCACAATAGCCAATAGCCCTGGCTGTAGTCACGTTCGTTTTTTCGTACACTGCATTCACTGAAGGCTTTCATTGAACATGTGTGCACAAATAATAGGCGAAAGAGTTGAGATTTGGAAGATTCGGATTCGCTCTTGTACATGCAACAACGCAACGCAGTGCACTTGGATACATTTTATTTGGGGGAATGGACTCTTCCTTTGTGTGTGACTTAATAGTGCGTAGAGACGTAGCTTTAGAGCTAGAGCGCAGCGCAGGAGAGATCGTCAAAATAATGTAATGGCAATGGCACAGGAAGGAAGAAGAGTAGTTGTATAATATATATTTTGGTTAAAGTAGCTTTTCTCTCTCGTTCGCTTGCACTTCGTTCTGTGCTCTGTTGTTCTCCATCGTCAAAGGGGGCAATAGCCACAAAATATACAAAAAATTCTACATACTATTATAACTAACTCGTCGCTGTTCCTCGTATAAATATTTTCAGGTATTAGTGTGCAGTGCAGCAGAGGCGCTCGTAGTTGGAGCTCCCATAATAATATTTAATAGCTCTTGCCCATCGTCGTCATCACCACACTCGTTATCGCTGCATTATCTATTAGACCGTCGGTCATAATAGAGACACAGACACATTTCGTTGATGAGGTTTTTGTCATTAGTACCAAGTCCTTCATTCAATCCTCTCGTCAGCTCTGCGTTGCGTGGAGTGATCGTGAATTGTTCGTGTTCAGAGCTCAACACATTACTGCCTTTTGGTGTTTCATTATTGTAATTGTTATCTAATACTAGTGTAAGCGAATTTCACTGCCCAAGTTAATTCGGTGTGTTCAGTAATCCAGTAATTTTCTACGAACCTTGTCTGTGTTCAACTACCTCGTAAAGATCACATCCTCAGAGATTCGGAGTTGATTCATAATAAGACAACGGACGTAAGTTAATTTCATTGAAGTTCTTGTATTGTATTTGCATTGGCTATTTTTAAATCAATTTCATTGCTGGCCGATACCTGTGGTCCAGAAATTGTAAAATTCATTCGCGTTGTCGCATTTCATTTCACATGAAGCCTACCTCCACTTGGGGCAGCCCTATCCTGCATGTGGAAGTACTACGAATACGATGAGCGCTGATACTGCGGGGAAGCTCAGTTGCAGTCAAGAAGACAGGCTTTCCCTTCATGCTGTATCAGCAGGATCAATAAGGGCTCCCATGCGAGTGCAGAAAAGGTTCATGCTCAAGAATAGACCTTGGCCCTTTTTTATTGAGAGTTCTTCGGCTACCGTTTCGATTGTTGCACGAACAATACAATCGCTGTTGTAATAAAATCTCTTGGACTTGCACTTGGGTCTGGTCGTATTTTACAAAATTACGAGCCCTGAAATGAAATTATAATCCTCGTTTCGTACATCGAGCAATTTACAGGAGGCAGCAAGTATCTGGTACCTTACAGTAGGATGACGTGCTAAGAAACTCATATCGAAACTACATACTGCATAGTACAGGCGACAGGCTGTGTCAACATCCGATTTTATGATGAGATTTTCCCATTTTGATGCTTAAGAGATCTCTCGTCACTGACGCAGCCAACCAGTCTCAAGTTGAACATGAAACGGTGAAATGTCAACTTGTCAAACATTGACAGTTTTATTGCATTATTGCCACCGCCATAAACTAACTTCTTGGAAAACAAAGTGCTCATTTGTGACTGAAATATTTGCCTGTGTTTTTATTTATTGAAGGGCCAGCAAACTATTCCTCAGCTTGCTGTATTTCGACCCGAGTTTTATACGAAGCAATGAAGTGCACATTCGTCTTGGGTTAATCCACAAGGTGAAGAAGGAATTCCAACCTAGCTTCAAGCACTTCAATTTGGCATTGTACGATTCAAATCCGTCCACACTTACAAAAGCCCAGATAAAGTTTCACATTGCTCACTTATTCGACGTTCTTGGAGCCGCAAAGGAGGCGAAAGAGGAGTATGAACAACTTCTGAGAAGACCTGATTTGACACCGTCGTTAAAAGCGGAGATTCATCGTCATTTGGGTTGGTTGATTCATACGAATGAGACGTTAATCGCCGACAAACTTCAAAGAGAACTTCTTGCAATACAACATTTACAAAAATCAATCGAAGCCGACTCGCGTTCTGGTCATACACTTTACTTACTGGGTCGATGCTACGCGTCAATTGGAAAAGTTCATGATGCTTTTCTAGCATACAGGAACAGTGTTGACAAGTCTGAAGGGAATGCGGATACTTGGTGTTCCATTGGGTAAGTCGAAGTGCAAAAGTCATTAACCAATCCTCACGCTTTACTATGTGCAGCTATTGACTTCCCATTTGTTGTACTCTCAACAGAGTTTTATATCAGCAACAAAATCAACCACTAGACGCACTTCAAGCATACATTTGTGCCGTGCAATTGGACAAGTACCACACTGCTGCCTGGACGAATCTTGGAGGTAATTTGAATTTAACTGAGTTTATTATTTCGTATCAAGAGATTTCTCTTGCTGTTCATTTCCGAACAGTGAAAACAAAGTTCTGATTTTTCTCGTCGCTTCACTTTATACACAATTTTTATAGGAGTTCCGCGCCGATTGATTTATGATTTTTGCTTTCAGCGTTGTACGAGTCAGTTTCCCAGCCACGAGATAGTTTATGCTGCTACATAAATGCTAGTCATGGAAAAGGCGGGCCACTGGACGAGAATTTAAAGGAACGAATCAAGTTTATTCAGAAAGCTTTATTCAATGCTCCGCGACCTGAAACGAGGTAACTTACAACGAGATGCGTATTCAATTGGGTTTCTTTTGGCATCTATTTAAGCATATGTTGACCATTTAGCGTTAAACCGAGACAACTTCCGGTAATAGAAGAAGCTTGGAACTTGCCGATTTCAGCAGAAATGGCCGCAAGAGCCCAACAACAGTTACAGCATCCTCAACCCCAGAATTTCAAGCAGGAACCGGTCATAACCAAGTTCAAAACAGAGCCCGGCGACAATATGAACCACAACAGCCTTTCTCACGAAGAAAGTTCCACAACACGACGTCGAACGACTTCCATGCAGCCCATGGATCAAGCCTTTTCTCCTCCATTTTCTCCAAACTTCACCGACCAAGACCTCCAGGCATGGCTTAGCGAAAAGAATTTACCTGATGATTTAAACTTTGACGAGTTGGATTTCGAATTCAACAATAACTTCGACACCAACCCGGTCCCAAATGAACATCAAACCACGGCTCCCATCACATCGACCAAGACTCCAACATTTAATATTAGCATGAGCGCGGAAGAACTCATTGAGAACGCTAAAGGACTTGGTGTCCGAGGTGTAAGCAATTGCAGTATACGAGAAGACGATTCTTCTATTCCGACAGTTCCAGAATGTCCCAAAGTTTCTCTCACTCGTGAACAACTTCTACCTCAGACGCCCTCAGTATTTGTAAGTAACTAATACAATACGTCGTATAGTCAGCTAGACTAATAAACTCGACTAACAATCAACAATTATTTACCAGGTCGAAAACCGTAAAGACGCGTTTTCTCTGCACTTGCAAGAATTTTGTCTGGAACATCCTATCGCTGTCGTTCGTGGTATGGCATCTGCGTTAAAACTTGACCTTGGACTATTTTCTACTAAAACCCTCGTTGAAGCAAACCCTGATCATCCTATCGAAGTTCGTTCACAGTATCTGCAACCAAGTGATGAGAATTGGGTAAACGGTGTGCGTAGTTGGAACTGCTTCAGCAACAGAACGCATGCAACAATAGCAAAATACGCGTCCTATCAGGCCTCAAGCTTTCAAGAAAGTGTCAAGGTATACCCTTTTCATACAATTGTACACTGAACTAACAAGGTGAATTGCTTCTCATGTGGCTTCGTGTCTTGCAGGAAGAAAACGAGCGAATGGAAAAAAATTCAGACTCAGACTCTAAAGACTCACTAAATCGTAAGAAATTAAAAAAGACACCCAAGAAGATACAATTCGGTACAAACGTAGATTTATCCGACGAGAGAAAATGGAGACCGCAGCTCGAGGAATTGCAAAAGGTTCCATCATTTGCGCGTGTGGTAGCTGCTGGGAATATGTTATCACACGTTGGTCACGTAATACTTGGAATGAATACAGTCCAACTGTACATGAAAGTCCCGGGATCCCGAACACCTGGACACCAAGAGAATAATAGTTTCTGTAGTATAAATATTAACATCGGTCCTGGTGATTGCGAGTGGTTTGCTGTTCCTGACGCCTATTGGGGTGGCGTACAAATGCTTTGCGAAAGGTAAGTCATATATCTGGCTCTATGTAATGTGTTGGCTCTCCACGCCTGGGCGGAATGAATTCTAAGATCTGTTACGTACCGTTTTAGGAATGGTGAAAATTATCTTCATGGGTCCTGGTGGCCGAACTTGGACGACTTGTACGCAGAAAGAATACCGGTGTACCGATTTCTGCAGCGGCCTGGAGATTTAGTGTGGGTGAATTCGGGATGCGTGCACTGGGTTCAAGCGATTGGATGGTGTAACAACATAGCTTGGAATGTTGGCCCACTTACTGGAAGACAGTACCACTTGGCCATTGAACGTTACGAGTGGAACAAGCTGCAACATTTCAAGTCTATTGTCCCAATGATCCATTTAAGTTGGAACTTAGCTCGCAATATTGGAGTGACCGACCCAAAACTGTTTCAGCTACTGAAGTAAGTCTTCGGATGTTTCAGGAATTGGCATTGTGACAGTGGCTAATGAATCGTCTGATGCCTCTTTGCAGAACGTGTCTCATGAAAACTCTCCTTCAGTGTGTAAAAATTTTGGAGTTCGTTCGTTCGAAAAATGTTCCGGTTAAGTTCCATGGAAAAGCAAGGAACGAAGCGTCACACTATTGCGGTCGTTGTGAGGTATGTGAAACAAGCACAGACCATTTTAGGCCAATGAGAAGTCAATACGTTATTGACATCACTAACAATTTTACCTTTTCCACAGGTGGAAGTATTCAATATTCTCTTCATCAGAGAACATGAAAAACGTCATGTTGTACATTGCGTTGATTGTGCCAAAAAGCAAAGCTATAATTTGGATGGTTTTGTTTGCCTCGAAGAGTATCGAATGAAGGACCTCATCGAAGTGTACAATGGCTTCGTTCTACACAAAGTAAGTTGAGATAATCACGCCTACCAAACCTCTGTAACTAACGAATTTCACTCCACTGAACAGATACCCACTGCCACTATTCAAAGTAATTCGACGTCGAACAATATTGCCGGAGTAATCTCATCGGTTGCAGGCCATTACCCACCAATTGCCGGTCCTGCTTCCACAGCTTCCACTCCATCGCCGACGTCTCAACAACCTACAAATAATATCACTGCCTCACAAGTTTAACTATCTTATAATTATAATCTTAATTTTAGCATTATTTTTTTTATTGCTTGCATTCGCCGATATTTTATTCATGTACTCATGATCATCAAAACCTACTTCGACGTTACAATACTTGTTAATCACTGCCGTACAAAACAAGAGGTAAATCGTAAGTTAAAATACGACAAATAGGAAAATATTTTTTAATTTATATTTTATTTTACATACCACTACTATGTAACCGGGTCACGTATTCATTAATTGGTTAAGTAATCAATTCGTGGTTATACTTGTACTCTTATTATGACGACTCGTGTAGTACAATACAATATTCTCGAGACACAGTACAGATAACTTGCGAGTAAGGATGAGAATTTTGTCTGAATCAGTAGCGAAGTTTCTGCGTTCGGCAATAGTTGGTAGGGCCCATCACCATCTGTAGTATGTAGGAAATGTCCTCGTGAATCGTTTCTTAATCTTTTACATATTCTCTACGATAGACTAATCTTAAGTCGAACCAACCATACACGTGATACGTATTTCCCAGATCTCATCCTTAATTTAACATTTTACGAGGCAAATCACATCTTTTACCTTCTGTGGACAGATTTCTAATTTGTTTATGTCATGTGCCCAGCATTTGTGCATTTTTGAATTTCAATCCTTTATGTCTCACACTCAGGTCCCGGAAATGAAATTGTATTGTTGGTCTACACTGGCGACTAGGTGAAAGACCTATTACTTATGTTTTAGTTCACACAATCTGCTTTTACGTATCGTTGAAACGAAAGTTTAGAAGACGGGAAATTAAATTTGTTAAGTTATTGCAGAATAAAGAAACCGAAGTTTAAATTACTTGAAATCCTTTTCTTTTGTCATTTGAAATTGCAATTGAGTGTGGTTGATTTTATCGTCGTTTGCGCTCTTGAAGCCTTCAAGTAATATTTCATCAGTTAGAAGAATGTCAACTGCCAACAAAAAGTTCCAAAATTCAAGCTGTATAATAGCATGCTTCGTTTCAGTCCGTTGTATATTGTTTTTGTGTCCGTCCATAAGAAAAGGGACGTGGATCAATATGTTGGCAGTTCGTTTTATATTCTCGTTACACTTCTCAGCGCCTCACCGTAAGACAACAAAACTAATAGCCCTGACGTTTGTTATACCACCGTTACGGAACGGGAAAGGAGATAATTCGCGACGGCTATTTGCCTTTGGGTGGACGGGTACATCTGTGCAATAATGTTCAATTACAGCCTTCACACAGAATGTCAGTATATCCAAGCGCGGAGTTAATTATTTGTCAACCAACTGTTCACTTTCTATTATTCGCCGTACACAAAAAGACAGTTCATTTGTGAAAGAGTCAGCATTCGTCCTAGAGCAGCGAACGAGCGCAGAACCTCATATCTCGGTTCACTAAGAAAGTATTTCGGTGAAAGTAAAGTGAAAGTCGCAGCATAAAATGGAAGAAGACATGAAAATTAACGTCGACAGCGACAAATTCGCAGTCACAACTGCGGCTGAAGCAGAAGATGAGAATTCTCCCCCAGCAGTGTCTCATTTTAATGAAGAAGCTTCGTCGTCCTTATTTCGAGTGTTCAAAAACCTGAAGCACGCGCAGCTGCAGTCAATGAGAGAAGGTGGGTCTGGTATGTGAAACTCATACAGGCGAATTTCCGAACTATAGCATTTGGCTTTAAGTGACTGAATCTTGGTGACTGGGGCTTCTTTTCAGGTGTTTTGGTGCTTAATGAATCTGGGAATGTAATCTCCAAATGTCAAATCCCGCGCTTAGAAGATCGCCAGCCAGGACAAACTTATTCAATAAAAGATGTTTTCGGGAAGACGCAGCTCGTGGCTCGAAGAGGATTAAATGAGGTTTGTGACGTCCTTAGGATTATCCTACTCGTTGTCCTCGTCATCGCCTCTTCATTGCTGTTTACTATTTCTATCTCTAGTCAATCAACATCACAAGCGGGACAGGGAACACTTGGTTGGGTCGTCTGAAAGCTCCAACCTGTGGACGCGCGTTTTATTTTAGCAGTGCGCTGGGGTTCTCTTTCGACATTCTCTGTCAAAACGGTGACATCTTTTGTTGCCCGTGCTTGATTACTCGATTCAGCATCGTTTCACATTCGGACCATCAATTGAGGATCGGATCGATTGAATTTAACCGCAGCAAAGGGACATGCGAACTAGATTTAACTGCAGCTGAGAGCGAGTTGACTTTAAATGAGAAAACCATCGCTTTGATTTGCTCCGTTGGAGTCATTCTGGTAAGGCCCACTAACCTCACACTGCAACAGATCGCCTTTCGTTTGTTTCGAACAACCACTGAATGGGTGATTGAAGTAGTATTTAATTCTGCATTGCCTACTCATTCTCCACAGTTTGAATGGTACTTCCGAAAATCTGAGCTTGGCCATCATGGTCGGCGTGGTTCAATATGCCTGCTCAGCTACATTGCATTCATCTGTCTGCTGGTTGTAACACTTGGAACTGTGTTCTTCATCTCGCTCCATTTGTTCTAATCGGATCTGACAGACGATTCATCAAGAGGCTTCTGCGTCCTGGCAAAGTCAAAGCGTCTGGAAGTTCCAAAATAATTCCGAGTCGCGTTTTGGATTTATTCAACTGTTCTGAGCTGTTCAAAACTCATGTCATGTCGATGTTTGTTTCCTACGTGTCTGTCATTCGTGTTCATTCAGTCTTTCTTTCATGTGCGCAAAACGGAAAATCAATAACGTCTTGCTAATTTTGTGATGGAGGACGACAGCTTGAGAACTTAATACCGTTACTCAAGTTGAAGCTCCTTGAACAAACCAATTTTCTAATACAAGACGCATTAATCCCATTCTTAAGGCATGGCTAATGTGTTATGAAATCCAAATGCAAAAGCGATAGCTTTCTTGATGGCAGTGATGCGGAAATGCTCGAAATGGAATAAATGCTGGATTTGGCTTCTTGACCGTAATGAAGCACTTGTGATTGAATTGTGATTTAAGTTTATTTGGCACACATAAATTGTCACAGTTAGTAAACATATTTTCTGAAGAACGAATTTTCCTTAATTAAAACCCACTCATGCGCACTAATTTGCCTTAAGTAAGGCTAAGGCTATGACTTAATTACAGCTTCTTGGGAAGAGTAGAGTCGGAAAGGCAATGAAGTCACTTGACTATTCACACAAGTACAAGCAATTTTAACTAATGTACAAGAACCTATACTTAACGAGTATCCTAATAGGAACACAAATTTACAGAATCTTTGCACAGAGGCATGGACTTCTTTCTCTTTCTAGCCTCACAGCGCAAAGAGTCGAGGTCGACGGAAAATTGAGGCAGTTGAATTTCCACACAATCTTATCGTATTTACTCGTAATTCGTTGACATTGATTAGAAAGATTTCTTTTGGCAGTGTTAGTAAACACATGTTGGCAGTGCAAATTATGAATCATGGCATCATTGTAGGCGTAACCTAAACCTCATGGATTAAAAGTATGGCATGTCTCGATTAGAGCTAGAAAGGAGAGGGCAGTTTTTAACATAGGAATCTACGAACTAGTATTACACATGACGAGGTGACATTTTACATGGTAAGTACTCAAATAGCACAAGGTAAGGCACTAGTGTAAAGCTACGAATGAATTAACTACTTTTGATACATACTTGACATCGACTAATACGATTTCTTAAGTACCCACTCTTCAGCGTCTCACTCTTTGGCTTTTCAAACTGATCCACGTCTTCAATGGTGGCTAACCAGAACGAGTATTTGTTAGCAAAGTAATGGCAAGTGCCACGGGCTCCATTACACTCGATAAATGGCGTGGCACGGAAATGTTCGAGGCACGACCCTGGCGACGCTAGCGACTGACCACCTCCTTCAGCTCCAGCTGCAGTATACTGTAGGGAAATTATGAGAGTGCAAATTAGTTAGATTGCAGTTCCCCGAAAGCCGCATAAAATGTTAGTTTAACGCACCATAACAAATGAATATCCAATCCACAAACTATTCCAGCCGCTTGGACAATTTGGTATTTGGACAGACTGACTATGTACAGCAATTACGTTCGTCGGCGCCTCACACACAGCGCATCTCGAGATGTGTGGTCGTATACCATCTTCACTGACTGGCATCATCGGAAGTGCACCGTTCGTACTCAGCCAGTACGACTTGTCATTACGACTAGCGTAATTGCAAACATCGTTGATGTCGCAGAATAAGAATGGCATAGTACTAAACCTCTTTATACATGACCCTGCAAATAAATTCGTTCACATCCACCTTCAATCTCATACGTACAATGGGAACTGAATCATGATGCAACCACGAACCTGCAAATCCCAAATCTTGATGGTGGGCTTTTTCATTTCCTTCGATGTACAACAAACTGTAACCATCCCATAATTTTGTCTGCCCACGTGGACATTCTGGAACCATGGTATTCTGACTGTGACGTACAAGCAGGATGCCAGATAAATAGTCACCAAGCTCTTGGCAAGGTCTGCCTTGATTTCCTTTCGGGCCAGGGAATCCAACCGGTCCTGAAGAAGTGGGAACGTTTTTTTAATCTTAATATTCTAATACAAATGGTGGTACTGCTAAAGGTGTCACGCCTTACCCTGCACGCCTCTCGGTCCCTCGAATCCGCGCTCGCCCTTCTGACCCTTGTCCCCAGCAATTCCGTTCAAACCGCTGAAGCCTGAACAAGATGTAAGATTTTCGTACCTGTTGCAAAGGCTTTAATTTGTAATTGAATTAAAGTAAAGTACCTGGACGCCCGATTTCTCCTTTTGGCCCATCGTGTCCAGGTGCTCCGGGAAGTCCGGGCTTCCCCTCTTATAACAACATTAAAAAATATTTAGAACTACAATGAAATTTAAAAAAGCAACTGAATGTCAATTTCATACCAGGTCCTGGGAATCCAGGCGGACCTCTTTCCCCCTTCAACCCGCCAATGCCCGGCAGCCCTTAACAAGGTTCAGACGTTCAGAGTGTCAATTTGTGTGTCAGTTCATCGAGAGTACGAAAGATTACCTGGCTCTCCTTTATCACCACGAGTGCCCTTCAGACCAGGCAAGCCCGGTGAACCAGCGAATCCATCCCTGCCACGTTCGCCAGGGATGCCAGGAGGGCCCAGTGGCCCTTCCAATCCGTCCAATCCTCGGTCGCCTTTGGGTCCAGGGAGACCATTAAGTCCAGGTGCTCCCTTTGGTCCTGGATCGCCCTTAATTATACCGCCTTCTCCAGGTGGCCCTCTTTCTCCTGCGTAACGCATTGGAATATGAATGTATAAGCACGCGCTTTCAAGATTCACCCGCATGAAGTGTTGTTCTTCAGCACTGCCATCTGTCACCCACCTTTCTGTCCGTCTAATCCCGGGAATCCGATGGGACCAGGTCTGCCGCTGAGACCAGGTGGACCTGGAACATCAAACGTAAGGATCATTTTTACCAATTTTACACACAGTTAACGCAATGGACATACCTTGAGGTCCAGGGAATCCAGGTTCGCCTTTGAGTCCTGGTAGGCCAAAGGCGTCGGAATCTCCTTTGTCTCCCTTTATTCCAGGGAGACCAGGGAATCCAGGTTCACCTGAAAAGCGAGAAGAAATTCGTGACTGTGTCCTAGGCCACGATTGCGACACACTTAATTCTCATACCTTTCAAACCAGGAATGCCAGAAAGTCCATCCACACCAGGAGGCCCAGGCAAACCTGGAAGCCCCTTCTCACCTTTGGCAGTTTGTGAGACAGAACTTAGACCCGGCACACCTGCCAAATGGCAATTCCATTATTAGACATTTTCCATGAAGTCCATTATTATTAAGTTCAACACGTTTCTCGAACCTTTGTTTCCTTTCGGTCCAGGCAAGCCATCACGACCTGCATTGATTGTAGAAGACAATTTAGTACATGAAATACAAACGGCTCGCAGCACCTTCCAAAATAATCCGTACCAAATGGGCCGGTTTCGCCTTTGTCGCCCTTTTGGCCTTGGAACCCGTTCAATCCAGGAAATCTGAACAAATATAGTAAATCTAAAGTTTTGTCTGACACGAAATGGCTCCTGGATTGATTTCTTCGAGCCTGGCACTAACCCTGGTTCGCCTTTTAGTCCATCACGTCCTGGCGGTCCTCTTTCGCCGAAAACAGCTGGCCCGGGATCGCCTTTCGTTCCTTTCTCACCTGGGAAGCCAGGCAGTCCAATTTGGCCCTGCATAATTACAAAGAAAGTTATCTTGGAAAAAGAGCCCACTCACACACAGATTAATATACTGCCAAACTTTGATTTTCCTATGTTTTAAATGATTACCTCTATTCCCTTGTCTCCTTTTGGTCCGTCGTACCCAGATTGTCCAGGAGCACCTTTCTCTCCGCGGAGTCCTTCAAATTGGATGTAAATAAATGAACATCTTATTTATAAACGTCTGCACACGAATTGCCTGAAACTCCACCGTACCTGATAATCCAGGAGGCCCCTGTGGGCCAATTTCTCCCGGTAAGCCATCGAGACCAGGTGAACCTAAATGTGTATGAAATAATGCACTTTCAACCAGATTCTTCCCTGATTCAAGCTGAGTTCTCAGTCTAACTAACCTGGAATGCCCTAAAAGACAAAAAGGCAATTAGTATGCAACCCTCGTCACCTGGAAATAAAATCGACTCGAAAGAACTTACTCTGTCGCCCTTCAGCCCAGGAAATCCTGGCACTCCGTCGTTTCCTTTCATGCCAGGTAAACCTATTTTAGCATAAACAAACGTTTCAAGATTCTAGAAGTTCAAATAGTAAAGTCATTGCAAGTTGATCTTGCCTTGAAGACCAGGTTGGCCAGGAAATCCTCTCTCGCCCTTTGGTCCCATAAATCCGGGCGGACCATAGCCTTGATCGCCTTTTTCGCCAAGCAAACCTTGCTCTCCTAATAAAATACATACATGTCGTGAATTTGGTCATTTACAAGCTGCATTTTCAGGGAATACTAACCTGGCGATCCTCGAATTCCATCCAAACCTCTTTCACCTTTATCGCCCTTCTGTGATGTCCTCCCTGGTTCACCTTTCGGTCCCTGTGCGAGTCCAATTAATCAAATCATGATTCACGCGTGATTCAAAGGAGGCAATATAAGACATCAGAAGTGCTCACAGGAAATCCAACAGGGCCGCGATCTCCTTTTGGGCCTTCAGGTCCAGTAAACCCAGGAGGTCCAAATGGTCCTTGATCTCCTTTGTCACCGGGTAGCCCCGACAGCCCGTTATCACCTCTTTCGCCAGTCAACCCTGCAGAGAAGTGGAAATCGCATGAGGAAATGAATGAATTGTAGAAGGAAATAAATTTGATTTTACCTGGAGGTCCATCGTAGCCTCGGTCTCCCTTTTCTCCAACCGGACCCGGCAGACCTGACAATTTGCGATGTCATAAATATACACTACAAGTACAAGTGTATGTAATCAAATTACCATCCATCCCAGGTGGGCCAGGAGGTCCACTCAAGCCTCTTGGTCCAGGGAATCCCTAAAATCAGATGTATGATTCAGAAATTGAGAACATTGAAAACCAGCGTCATTTTCTTACCTTTAGCCCATCTAAGCCTGGTAGACCGGGGTCGCCCTTCTGACCTGCAATTTATTACCGGTTGTTGTGCTGCGGATATTTCTGTGACTGATTAAATATTCTCACCTGGGAATCCTGGGAATCCGTTTTCTCCAGGAGAGCCAGGAAGACCACGATCGCCTTTTGGCCCGCTGAATCCAGGTGGTCCTACCATTTCACAGTGTCTCATTAATTTCTCTGTTTCGGGGCCGAATTTACAGAGTGCTGCTTTCCGTACCTGGCGGGCCACGACCTCCGTTGAGTCCTGGAGGCCCTTCTGGACCTGGGTCACCCTTCTGACCGCGAAGACCGCCCAGCCCGTAATCACCTTTGTCGCCTTTTTCGCCAGGATATCCGGGTGGACCTACGAAACGATTTCCATTAAAATTCAAGCAAGGAATGATTATTTACCTCAAAAATTAACCTTGAATTCCAGGAAGCCCGGGGAAGCCAATTTGTCCAATCTCTCCCTTGTCTCCTCTCAACCCTGAAATGGAGTAAGAAGTGCATGGATTCAGATGTCCGAACAATAATAATCATTGTGCTTAACATACCAGGTGGACCAGGGGGGCCGATTCCTGACAAAATAACGAGATCACATGAAATTGACTGTCAATAGTCAATGTTCATCAAATGAAGTGTCAACTCACCTGGGACACCGGGTTCACCCACCAATCCATGCCGACCAGGGGCGCCTGAGATAAGAAACGAATTAGCATTGATTGTGTGAGTGATTACAGACTATGAAACAGTACCTGGTCTGCCTGCTTCTCCAACTTCGCCTGGGAATCCCATTGGTCCAGCATCGCCTTTGTCACCGCGGGGTCCAGGCAGCCCGCGCGGACCAACGGGTCCAGGAAGCCCAAAGTCGCCCTTCGGCCCTCTTTCACCCTGCAAGTCAAATTACAACTCAAGAAGGAGTAAAGAGCAACCATTGGCCTGGCCCGTCGCGTCTTACCTGCCTGCCTTCAAATCCTCTTTCTCCTTTCAGTCCAGCTTCACCCTTTTGACCGGCCGGTCCTACGAAATTTATACAGATATTCAAGACAAGCTCATTAAAAATATTTATTATAGTATCATCCTTACCTGGAAGTCCGGGCGGTCCGATGGGTCCTTTGGTTAAAGATGCTGCGTCTGGGCAGTAGCCAGCAACTCCCTTATCACCCTGCGGACCCGGATTTCCCTTGGGACCCTCGAAACCGTCGACACCAGGATATCCTCGATCACCTTTAATGCTTTCTCCCTTCAATCCGTCCAATCCAGGAGCTCCGGGGCGGCCATAGATTCCGTCAAGGCCAGGTTGTCCGCGCTCTCCCTGAATGTTCACGTATGCAAATTAGAGCTGAATCAAGTGTGTGCATTTTATCGTAATTTACCTTATCTCCCTTTACTCCACTCAATCCCACATATCCTGGGAATCCCTTTTGTCCTTCAGGGCCTGGCGGGCCTTGGAAACCTACCCAGAACAATTCGCAGTTGCCTCACAAGATTCAATTTTAATATTCAAAGACGGAAGTCTGTTTTCTGTACCTGGCCTTCCGAGGTCCCCTCGATCTCCTTTGGGACCCACTGGCCCAGCGATTACTGGCGCAACAGCACTGTCACCTTTGTCACCTTTAATACCCGGCATTCCAGGAATACCACTGCAACAAGTACATTCGCTATAGTAGTTCATGGTGCTCAAATGCGATAAAGCCGACAAGTTCAAAGACACCTACCTCTCGCCATCTTTTCCAGGCGGCCCAGGTCGGCCAACTCCGTCCTCTCCTCGTTCGCCTGATCAAACAATAGTAGAAACAAGTGTTATTGGGCTTTTAGCTTGACGAGTCAGGGCTAAATAAATTGCGCTCAAAACGTACCCGGATATCCCGGTGGTCCAGATAAGCCTCTTGGTCCTTCAAGTCCAGGCGAACCAGGCGGTCCTTGCTCTCCGCGAAATCCTGGTTCACCGGGTCTGCAATCGGAGCAAGCTCCACCGTGATCTCCTTTGGGACCTTCAAGTCCTGTAAGAAATGCAAGAAGTTTCGCCGGTATGAGACATTCTATGGTTAGGACTTCTATCTTAGAAGGAAAATTCGCAAAATAATTCAGCGACTTTCATTTTCATACCTGGCAATCCTGGCCTTCCAGAGAATCCTTCTCGCCCAGGTTGTCCCTTCTGTCCAGGCGGACCTCTTTCTCCGGGCGTTCCTTCCTGTGCATCTCCAGGAATGCCTCTTGGACCAGGCAAGCCCATTTCTCCCTTCAGACCGGGCAGTCCATCTCTCCCATTGAATCCATCCATTCCTTTCGGACCCTAAATTAGAGTTTGACTTGTAAATTTGTCGTGTCCTCGTGTTGACTTAAAGCGAATGAAATCCGAATTGGTTCACGTACAGGGATGGAGAAGCCTTTTTCGCCAGGTCGCCCAGGTGGACCTAATTATTAGAGGACTGATGTTCAGTAAGGCGCCCTGTATCGAGCACAATCGATACAACTTACCTGGAGGCCCACTTTGGCCCGGCACGCCAATTGGTCCGGGAAGTCCTGAATAAAATCATTCAATCATTAGTCTCTTTTTGCGCTTACAATTAACCCTTGAAAGACATTACCATTCAATCCAGGTGGTCCTGGAGTACCCTTGTCCCCCTTCACACCTACAACGAAATTCATTGCTAATTATAGTATTTGACCTTCACGTCACACATTTGACGTTTGTATCCAACATTTTACGAACCTGGAGGTCCTTCGGGTCCATCTCTTCCTGGCAAACCTCTGCCACCAACGGGACCGGGTGGACCTGGTTGTTGTAAGATAATGCAAAATTAACATCAGCTTCAATTTGTCACCAGCACTGAATTACCCATTAATCCCGGAAGGCCAGGAGCTCCATCTTCGCCTTTTGGACCTTGGGGACCTATAAGAGACAGGAGTAACGCATTACAAATGGGTGCCATTTCAGAAAATTCATGATCTCATGCCTGTATATCCTCTCGGTCCCTCTTTTCCCGGTTCACCAGCCAATCCCTTCAAACAGCCGGGTGGCCCTTGTGGCCCTGCGTATAACAAATGCAAAATTGAACAAATGCTTCAGGTAAAACAATGCATTTAAAGCCTGGTTTCTTACCTGGCAAACCTGGGAATCCTTTTTCACCGAATCTGCCAGACTCTCCTTTTTGTCCTTTCAGACCACTTAGACCTGGCAGACCAGCCTCACCTCGATCACCCTAAACACAGCATAATACTACTTTTCATTCTGCTTTCCAACCAAGAAATTTTACGGATTCAGTTCTTACTTTTTGCCCAACGGGTCCGATTGGGCCAGGGAATCCGTCGCGACCCTAAAAACAAGCAAATTGTGTAGCACTGCACCATGAGTTGGTGGTGATGAACGATAGTCAAAACAGCTCAGTCAACTTACTCTTGCTCCGGGTGGTCCAGGCAGTCCTTTTTCGCCAATCATTCCAGGCAAGCCAGGCTGACCGCTCAAACCAGGTAGACCGGGAGGTCCTGAAGCGAAGTTGAAATTGTATACTAATGTGAACTACTGGATTCTGACTACAGAATCCAATTTCTTATACCTGAAGCACCAGTGACGCCAATGTCGCCTCGCTCGCCCTTCAAGCCCATTTCTCCCTTCGGGCCAATGTACACTGTTGTGTCGTTGAATTTATGCTCATATGGTCCAGAAGGACCAGGTGGGCCGCGATCGCCCTTGTCTCCTTTGTCGCCCTTGTTGCCCACAAATGCGACAGCCATCTCGCCCTTTTGGCCTTTGAAGCCAGGAAGACCCGGTGGGCCCTAAAGAAGAAATATGTCTGACTTTCAAAGAGATTGGTACCTCAATCTTCTTACCGGGAGTCCAGATTCGCCTTTCCAGCCTGGCACTCCGTCCCGACCAGGGGGACCAACTGGACCCGAAGGCCCCGGCTGTCCATCGAGACCAGGCTCGCCTAAGCAATACAACTTATCAAGTTTAAGCCAACCATGCTGCAAAAATAGCACATTAATGTTTGATTCGTCGTCCACCTTTTTGCCCCCTTCCTCCAACTTGACCCGTTGCGGGCTCGCCTTTGATTCCCTTTTCGCCAGGTTGGCCAGGGTAGCCTCTTGGTCCAGGATCTCCAGGTCTGCCCGGAAGGCCCTAATGCAATAATTTCGATTGCAGATTGTGAAACACAACAATTATGTGTATAAATTCATAATTACATCAGTTCCATTGCATCCATCATTTCCAGGCAATCCAGCAGCACCTGCATGCAATATTAAACGTGAGAGAGATCAAAGCCGATTGAATTCATGTCCATAGTAACACTTTAAGAAGGACAGCACAAAAAGGCTCGACGTATGCAAAGTCTTTTGAAGTGAGGATGATAGTCATATACAATTTGACCAATTTTCGTTCAATACCTTGTTGTCCAGGTTGACCAGGCAGGCCGTTCAGCCCCGGAAATCCTGGCAGCCCCATTTTACCCTGAAATGATAGCGATGTATTTACAGTCGCTGATACAATCAGCAGAATTAAAAGTGGGAAGAAGTCTGACCCTGTCTCCCTTTGGTCCTCTCGGTCCTTGAAGTCCACTGTCTCCTTTATCACCTTTTGGGCCGGGCAAGCCTTCCATTCCTGGAAAGCCCGTGTTGCCCTTTTCTCCTTGTGGTCCCAATAGCCCAGGTGGTCCCTACGTGAATATTTTCCTTGCATTTAGCATAATATTGGTTTTTGCAACTCGCATGCATGAACTGAGTGTGGAGCAGACGGGCAAATTAGGAGGTATGCCAGCAATACCAGTTCTACAGCTCAAGCGTAAACAAACCCAAATACTAATATACTTTCATTCATCATAACAATCTTCATCTCATCTTATCTCGAGACTGTCTGTCTCCTTTAGCAGCAGCGAGGCGTGAGCGTAGGTGCTTGTCGCTCGTGCTGCAGGAACGGGAAACCCGATTTATCCGACTTTAAAAGGCTGAGTTGCCGATTGTTCCTACTTTTCCTCAAATTTGAAAATTTCTTGGACATGAAGCAGAAATGTTTATTTGTACAGTAAATCTTCGACAGAAAATCTCCAATTCCTACTTTTCCTACAAGGCTGCTGCTGTCTCAAACCGGAGCGAAGCAGCACAGCGTGTAAAATGCACGAATGAGTGTAGTTTTGATAGACAGTCTTATTCCCGTGCCTGAGTAGCCTGAGTGCATGGCATAAAGATGGATAAGGAGATGCATACAATTATAATAATCGTGATACAACTTCCGCCTTGGCACTGAAGTCACTGACACGGACAAAATATACACAACTCGGGCTCGACTCGACTTTTCCGACCAGCAGTGCTCTAAAAATCATGTGTCATGCGATAGGAGTTTTTATGATCAAGGCAACACGTGATGTGCGTCGTTAAGTGATTTACGTGAACCAGTGCCGGGCCCGAGAGTAGGCCACCTACAAACTCATTAGCCTGCTGCACCTCTACCTCTCATTATTTGGGCTCAGGCAACTCAGGCTCAGGTATCTTTCTAGTTCATCACGTCATCGGATGCAACTTCTTGTAGAAATGCACTTTTGAGATGCGACATTGAAATAAACCAGTTGTATTTGTTTACGCAGACCATACAATTAATTGATTAATGGCATGTTTTCAGTGCGTACGTGCATGTGAAACTTACCCGGGATCCTTTTTCTGCAAAGCATCGCGGCACACCACAACCGGCAGGAAGGTTTGACGTTTGGTTCAGCCATGGAGGCAAAGGTTCAGATGGATGTCTCCAGCCTTCAAATTGCTGCAATCATATAAATAGTGAAATTGTTTCACCTAACATTAATACTATAAAATGTACCATCACCAATTAATCGTGTGCAAGCGAATCGTATTCTCAGACACACCACACGCCCTTAAGGAAGGCTCGTATTTGTGTACAGATTCAAGAAACGTTTACCGGCCAGGAAGAAAGGTAGCCTAGACTTCTACACAATCGGTAGCGGCTGCGAGGCGGTGAGTTTAATTGTCAGGAGTTAGCCAATTGATTTTCAGCAGCAAGAGCAATATTAAGACATAAAATTTCGTTACAATTCATGTCGGATCATGGTTGAATAAAATCCAGATTCGAGCTGAAATTGACACTTTTGTCACTACGAACTCCTTCGTCATGTACTTTTGAAGGTAGTCAACCAAGCGCGGAAAGACCAGCTAAGAATCGGAACCCAGGTATTGGAGACATTAAAGTTTCTGAAGGTGTCAACTTGGACCTCAAATCAGCAGGGCATGCGAAAAGCGAAAGTGGATGCGCTGGAACCAATTTTGCTGAGTGAATTTGTTAGCCAGTCATCAAGATTCAAGACGGTATGAGAGCCACCGAGAATGTGAAAAGATGCTGATGGTGCAAAATGAGGTCAGTCTCCGGCGAGCAACGCGAGTCATGAAGGAGCTGAAAGGTTGTCTGCCCATTCGACTGTGGTGGTCAGCCAGAGGGTAATAATTTTATGCTATTTAAACGATTTCTGATCTCTTGACTCATTCATTTGCTGTTTGGCCATAATAATTATAAGTTACATGTGATGCTGCAAGGCTCTGTCCTTTCGCCTTGATCTCTGAATGAAATTCTCTGAACTTCTCGGTCCATGTGCGCATGACGAGAAGCGACAAGTGCTGAAGGAGTAGGATTGAGATTAGAGGAAGTGGAGTTTCCTCTCGCGCTACAATAATATGGTAATCGTAGTACAAAGTATAAATACTTTAAGAAAGATGGACGGACAGAGCACGAATAATAAAATGCCAACATTTTATGTCTTTGAGATTAGCACAACTTCATCCTATTTTCTGTCGCACATGCTCTCAGTTGCTTCCTATTACATAAGCGTCAGGCTAGCGGCCAGTTGCGTGTTGCGTGGAAATTCGTATGTGAAATTTTAGTGAATGAATTCTGCGAACCAACGGCTATCACATCAGCAACTATAAAAATTCGAAGGCCTTGTCTATATCGTTTTCCTCCCGATAAGGCGTACTCACGCCAGGCCTTTTTGCTCTGTTGAGGAAGAGGGCTCGACGACTCGACTCTCGAGGACACTATGTTGGTTATATAACAAAGTGCGTGCTTCCAGGTTCAGTTTGCGAATTGGGCTTAGTCTTAGAAATACGTTTGATTCATTTTCCCATTCGACGGAAGCAGCGATCGTGAGATCATTGCATAAATCTGATAACGCCCTGAGATTCTTGTGCAGGAAATGCAACCAGTGCGTGGCCATTCTTGATGAAATGCTGAAAACGGGAAATTCCATGAAAACGCACAAAGAATGTAACTTACAGCCAGAACGGTGACTCCATCATCCAGCGTTAGCAGAAATGTACAAAGTATGGCCACATACTGGAAAACATAATGACTATTCCTGAAAAAGAAGAGAATTTGCGAGCGTCGCATAAAAATCTCAGGAATTTTTGGAATCATACGAATAAAGTCACGTTTCTTACCAAAAAACTAAATGCCTGAGTTGCATCTTCCATCGAACGCGGTTCTGAGTTGAGATTTGCATTATTGCGATTCTGTAGTGAATTCTACAGAGAAAATATCACGTTTACCCTACCACCTCGAAAAATCCGCTGCGATGCACTTGCACTTCATCCGGTCCAATTTTCTACGGACGGAGGGTGGCGAATGAAAGGGGACGCACTTGACTTGGTTACCTCGTCACCTGGCGGTCGATGCAATTGCTATCCTACATTAATGACTGGGCCGAGCACTTGTCTTAGCCTTCATACCGTTACGTGAGTCAAACGCAAGGCACAACAAACAACCGACACACTTCCATCATCATCAGTTTAAGTTGCAGTTTTGTACAGCTTCCAAGTTCCAAGTTGACTCATTTGCATGCAGACGCGACGCAACGTTTAGGAGAAAAGCTTGATAAATTCTTGAAGGATGTTTCGTGTCACGTTTCTCCCACTTCTCTCACTTGTCTCCTACTCCTCTCTCGTGTTTACTTTTTTGTTTTGCTTGTCACAGAACCAGGCGCAGGTTAAGCCGGTCTATTCTAAACTCGGAATTGTCAATGGCACTTGATCTCTACGGGATCGAGCAGCTGTGACCGCAGCGGTGGGGCAGAACATAATCCGCTTCAATTAGTCACAAAACTACACAACACCTTCACAAATCAGTCTGGATTGATGTTTGAACGCAAGCAGGACCTGATCTTTCCATTCATTCTCACTTTCAACCCTTTGTCTAATTACCGTCGCCGTGTGCAGTGCATTCACATAATCCTATTACTGAGATTATGCACATATCTCAGAGACACACCGAGCCGTGGTCCTTCTTCCATGCACTCCTCAAAATTCAAACATCAACTGACTGACTGATTTAGGAAAATACATTTTTCAGACTCTGATCTCGTCTCGGAGAGCACGGCAAACCAGGCAGGCTGAGATGAAGTATGGATGGAGCAAGACGAAGGAACATAGGAGAGAAGAAAAACATTTCAAATAAAAACATAACATTTACGAAGATTCAAATCTTAAGTTAAGACATGATGTTATGATGCCACGCTCATGCTCATGCCCATCCGCATCCCGTGCGTACGAATTCTCATTCCATAACTCGAGTTCACAGCAGAAATTTTTAATGTTCCTTTGAGGTACACCCGTGAATTCTTTATTGGAACTTGTACACCAACAGCAGCAACAGCAGCACAGTTCACTCGCGTTGCTCGGTCCTCATCTTGGAAACGGGTAGTAGCAACAGAGTGAGAAGTCTAGCATCTTTTCTGAATGAAGTTTCTCCCTTTAAGATTATTTTAAGATTTCTTACTACTTGAGACTCCTCCGAGTCCGCGTCTCCGCATGTTGTTGCATTAAAAGCTACTGCTGAACCTCTCATCTCATCTTGCGTATAAACTTTCCCTATAAATAAATACATGCGAGATTCCAATTTCGAACATGATGTCTCAGTTAACAGGACCAGCAAAAGCAATGCGGCAGCGACAGTGCGGTGCGTGCGAGTATTTCACCCCACTTTTGGAAGTGTTAAAATCACTACTGTTTGGTGTACTGTTCGAATACATGATTGCTGTTCTTGAACCTTTTTATAAGAATTTTGCCATTGTGGGCTACCTAAACCAAAGGAATCCTCCAGAATTCAGAAATGCACAATCAGTTTCTTTCTTTCTTCGTACGCAGAATAGAACACGCACCCGGCGCGGTGAGATTGCGTGCAACTTGTCACCCACACCCGCACCGCGTAATCATTGCACATCTTCCCGTTCGTTGTGATCGAGCTGGTTCGGATGCTGTTTCACCTCTTCGCACGGGACTGCGGACTTTTTGTGATCTAAATGTTATTTTTGGTGCATGGATGCTCGGATGACGGATATGTACAATGTGCCTGTATGCTTACAGGGTAGTCCCTCAAGGCAAATATTATTACCAAATTCATCTCAGAGGCAATCGACAACAATGCGACGGTGCAAGATGCAAAAGATCCGATGATCTTCCATTCCGTCTATCTGTCCACTTGGTAAATGGTAAATGTCCATTCGTTCATTGTCAACAGTGCACGCATTGAAGCGAGGCACAGGCATAGCCCAAAAAGTCCAAACTCAAGTCCAGCGGGCGAAAAGATTTTAATACTCATAATCCATTCTTGTCAGTACTCTCATTTATTAAGACATCGTTGCATTGAACAGAGACAAAGACGAGAAATAAATCCGTGCTCATAAACGCCGCTTTAGAAAGACGACCACAACTAAAATCTTTACTCATTTCATGTTTCACGACAATTACCGGAAGCTAATCTACACGATACAGAGAGGGTAATAATTTATTAGGTTTATTGCTGGTAGTTGCAAGTGCTCTTGTGGTTTTCATCGCAATGCACAATATACTCGTTCGCTAATGTAATTATGCACATGACATCAAGTAGTGATCTACACAACGCTACAAGTAATTGACACAAATACTCTTTGCTGATAATCGTATACAATTATTGTGATATCATTTCTGGGAGATTTCAAACTTAGAGATTTCTATTCCATTGACACTAGGACGTTGTGACTAGACAAAATTAATAAAATAAATAGTACTCCTTGTTGTAAATCAAAATATCGGCCCAATTACTTGAGACTGTTGTAGTACGCGTTGAGCGTGGCGTAACTAGCTGTAATATTAAATATCGCATTTGTTCATTGAATGGCCTGGCTCGTTGCTGCTTTGTACACTGTGATTTACAAAGCCTTAAAATAGTACTTAATTAATTAGGAATACGTTTGGTTTAAGTATGTTCTATGCGGTTAAAAAAGCAACAAGTTCAAAGAGAGAAAGAAACGACAGGAATGTTTAAGCTGCAATGGATAAGTTAATAGTGGGGTTTACTTAAGGAACACTCTTCGCAACATCTAAGCGAGATTCTTGACTTCTAGACAGATTAGTGATCTGCTTTGAGTAAAATGATACGTATTATTGTAAGGTTGTAAGCTGTAGTGGAATAACTGCTTAAGTTAGATAGCGCCGATTGTACTAAGTTTCATCACGAATGCTTAAACAACGTTGAATCCGAAGACCTCCAGAACTTGAATTTCAAAATCGCCTCCACTGCTTCGGCTCTGGTGGTTTGTATTTTCATCTCCATCTCCATTCTTTGTGTAATGGCCAACTAGCGGGTCGTTATCGAATGTTAGGCACCTTTCCGTTTTTCCAAAGCGCAAATCCGCGTCGATGCGAATTCCAGTTCCTTCCCTGAAACGTGATATAAATGTCTCGCTCTTGCTTCAAGTTTTGCCAAATTCCGAAGTTTAAAGTGGGTACTCACCCTCCACCAATGCACAACATTCCGGCATCAGCGTGCATAAAGAGCTCCTTCGCATGTTCAACCCTTTCTTTAATACCAACCCATGAGTATCGGCGGATTTCTGGAGTAAGTGTGAAGAGGAACGTTTCGCCTGTGCCAAAATACCTCTGGCGTTCACCTCGCTGATCTTTCTCGTTTCGAACCGCCCAAGCCGTGGAGCAGTAAGCGCCGAATTTCTAAGTCAGAATGGAAGACCATGCACAATTTATTCAATCAACTCATGTGTGTCATGAGTATCATTCTAAGTTTGTTACCTCGTCGTTCGTGGTTTTGATTATCAACAACGTTGGCTCGTACTGCTCCACTCTGTTGAAGAACGTAGTTACACTGGATCCGTGCTCTTCTGTAGTGTAGATGAGTTCAGGTTGATACATCGTGATTCGCATCGGCAACCACGACCAGATTGTCAGAAGCTATCGAACAATGAAATGATTCATCAAGCAATAGATTCAACAAAAGCAACAGTAATCGAAGGAAGAAATGCCAAGAGCTTAGAAGTATGGAGTAGTTTAGCTCAAATCATTACTCACTTGCTCGCGACTACAAATTGATGTTTTAAAACTAGACGGATTGAAACTTGTAGACAGATCAGCCTTTAAGCAGAATTCGTGTTTTGGGGTGTAAGGTTTCGTAATTTGTGTGACGGTCAGTTTGGTGAAAAATGAGAAGCAACCAAAGCACATTTGAACAGCGGTAAATATTGCAAAGTAGATTGGAATTAAAACATTGACGATTAACACAATCACAGTGTCCACATTCAAGTTTATGATGTTACCCATATCCAAATATTTGCAACATTGATAAAAGAAGGCAGCATTAAAAGAGTAAAATGACAGATTGTTAAAAATTGTTTCAATCAACACAGTCCCATCAGATGGGACGCACTGAACTATTAATTTACTAATCTAGGATAAAATAAGGGACTAACCTCTGGTACTTTCAAAGTATGACTACTTGCACAGAGGTCGGTCTGACTTCTTGAGGTTGGCATTGCGTCACCTGACTTTCCTCTCGGATATGGAGAATGACCTCGATTCTGTTCACCTCCACTGCCTTTAAGTCCCAATTGCTCCTTGGCCATCACGCGACGTATTTCACTGGAACGAAAATTTCTTATCGAGAACGAGGACTTGAGCAGTCTCATGGGTGGAATCTGTAAAAATGTTAATGTAAATTAAGTACAGCCACATGGACTTGAAGCTAGGCTCCGGCAAACAACCTTCTGTTATCTTGCAAGTCAAGCTATAGTTAGAACTTTAACAAGACGGAAGTCATTATCTTCAATTGTACTACGTAGAACTACGATGAAATGCCATTAAAAGTCTTATTATACGACCCTTGTACCTGAGAGATAATCGTTTCAAGGAAGCCGAACGCTCCTACCTCTATTCCCTTGCAGTACTCGGAAATTGCAGTGCCCAGATTTCCGCTTCCAGCTTGTTTTGACTTTGCGAAGTTTATCAGAATTCCAATAGTTACACGGTATAAAACTTTGATTCCTTCCATGAGAAAGCAATCCATGATCCGAACCTACACACGAAGGGTTGTCAATACTATTCAGTTTCTGTCAGACTCCAAGCACTCAGCTGCAAACTTACAAGATGCTGGGTTGGTAAATCCCGAAATATCCACCAAGCCCACTCACCGAAGATTGTTTCTAATTTCTCGTCAGCTGGTAGGCTCTTGACAAGTGCGGCATACGATGATTTCTGCAAAATTGAAAAGGTGATAAGTGATTATCTTATGCTATTTAGTTAGTTACTATCAATTTAATATTAGACTTACGGAGTACTTTCTCGTCAGCGTTAAAGCAGCTAATGAACAAACATCCCATTGAACTTTGGTTTGGGTTAGAAAGACTTTGTTTTTTGCTGAAAGAAGGTTGACAACGCAAAGGTGTGCTTTCTCCTCCTCCACGTAGTGCAAAAAGAGTGCCACAAGTGGACAGAGTAGTGGACAATACGTAATATCCGGAAATGTGTAGCAGATTATTGAACAAATGCGGTTGCACACCATCTTGCCAGTCTCGTCCAGGTTGTAATATATTGCGCTGGAAGATGGGCAGGGCGCAGGAAGCCCAATTGATTTTAACTCCACGCTCGATCCATCTTTTGCCGATTTGCTGTCCCCAAACAATTCTTTCACGGTTTCCCAATAGTCGGTGAGTCCATTCTGTGTTGCAGATTTGCAGATTAGATTTACGTCAGTCGATGTGGTCTGATGAATTGTATCCAAGAAGGGCCACAGTCGAGTACGAATGTCATGATTAAAGTCCCAGTCGCCATCTCGAACTGAACTCTTCGCGTCGTTGTATCTGCCGTTGTTAACCATTGTCTTAATTTCATCGTAGCTCTTCCTTTTCTTATTGGACGTGGCAGAGAATGAGGGTCTTCGCCCATTTTCATCTGCAATGGGCTGAACCCAGGATTGCAATCCCATTGATACCGGCGCTATCGATACTCGACGTCTACTTCGTGCACCCCAAGTTTCACCGGCGTCCGACTCTGTATGAACAATACCCTAGATTAGCAAGCATCTCCCACAATTTCACCGCAAATCTCGCAGGTATACGAACCTAGTGACGAGTTGGAGGAATAAGCAATCGATTCCTTTCTCCTTCGTAGTTCGTCATTGTCTTCCTCGTCAAATTCATAGCCCTCCCCAATAGTAAATATTGTTGGTCGTCTGGATTTAAAAAATGGAATCCCAAGGAAATTTCCAACTCCAACGATAGCTGGGCTGCTGTGCCGCCTTCCAATTTCCGCTGTAGTTACTGCAACCATAATTGAACAAACATACATCGTTAAACGGCAAATCAATGAGTTTGGAATTGGCGCGATCACGGCTAAATCATGCTGATTATTAAAGCCACTAACGACGATCGGGCGACAGCAGATGACGATCTGTTTTGGCCATTTTGATAAGTTTCTGATACTTGCACGTGTAAGTACAAGATTATAGCTCCGAACACTTCCAAGTGGCTTTCACTTGATGAACTTCAATACAAACTTGAAGCCAATCAAAGTGCGACTGATTGGCATCAAAGTGGAAAGAACACTTCGTCTATCCACTCAAGTCAACAAGTCGTTAGCACATTTCTTACTCTTACTATGTTTAACACTTCTTTGTTTACTGAATGTATTAAAGTTCACTTCACACTTCAATTCTCGGCCAATGAGCCCCGCACTAATTTTCTACTGCATGTCTCACTATTTGAGCTGTATGATGTTGGTGAGACTCTTTTTATTTTTACTTTAAAGGTAAGAGCAAATTAGAATTACAAATACTTCTTCAGAAACTGAAACTCGAAAGAAAAGTTACAACTCCAACGTCCGACACTTTCATATTAATTTTGCGTTATGGCATGACTTCATCGTAGTTCCGAGTAAATCCTGAATTTACATCGTTGTTACTCTTTATGTAAAACAGGATGACCTGATAAATGAACACGTAGAAATTGAATATAATAAAGAAGATCTGAGTCATTCTGATGCTGGTTGCAAGCCGGGTACACGTATTTAAATATTTATGACACGGCGGATTGAATATCGAGATATTTAGTTCTGCACACCGATAGAGATGTATTACAATACAGCAGACGTCAGGGAAAATGATTATTGAGTGCTATTTGCCTATTGTTATTATGCGCATTTCGAATACTTATAACGAATCGAGTATTCGAGCAATTAACACTATTGTTAATAAAAATATGCGCAGCTGCCAGCCCCCCCAACCACGGTCTGAACCAGGACGCGTAGAATTACGACTAAGTTGTCGATAAACTAGGCTCTAATTCGCATTGGAACTATGACGGAAACTTACACAGCAGCGCCACGCCAGCGTCGGTTGCCCATGAATTTAATTCGTGCCTTGCCTTTGTCGCGGTTGCGCTTCCTCAATAATTGGTGAACCGACTCGTGAACCATGGCGAGGACAATAAAGAAATATTTAGCGTGTTGCATTTGTCATTATCATTCTAATTGACAAGGCACATAAATCGGCATGCATAATGCGGCAAGCCGACTGTTGCACGAAAATGACTCCGGCACTCTTAAGATGTTCATTTCTAAATTTAGAGACTGAAGGTGAGGTCAGGCCGCCAGGTTGATCGTCTTAAAATGACATAAATGACGTAATGGCAAAAGTGTTATCAATTTTAATGCGCTACTAATTAAGCTGTTAAGGAGTCAAGCGCATGAGTGATCCCGATCTCATTAGTGCTCTCGCCAGACCGAGACAAGGGATTATGAGTGCGCCAGTGCACGTGTACGTGCGCTGGCGCACGCACTCTTTCACTATTGGCAATAATGACATGCGGGTAGTGGGTTCAATGGTGTCAAATTGTCACCACTTGCGTAAAGGTTATCGTTGTCAGTGCGTCAGTAGATCTATGTAAGTAGTCATCAAAATTCATGCAGTGTCTCGTACCTGTATTGTGTTATGCTGTCGACTGGGGCTCCAGTGCAAAAATAGGAATGTTATTGCTGTTTAGTTGCTAAACTTCGGAAGTCTACTCTGCTTCTGCTGTCATAAAGTCAAATCGCTGTTATAATTTATGTTAATAAGGGTTTGCTAAGGCAAATCCACGTACGCTGTCCGTAACACTGTTTGCAGTCCGCAGCAGTAGAGGGGTTGTTCACAATGTTATTGTTTTCACTGTATCGGTAATGCAGTGCGAGCAAGGGTGTTGACGCTGATTGTGTTTTGCTTGAATGCTGCGGCAGTAAGTAGGATAATTAAATTACCATTTTAGTACGGAATTGTGAACCTGTTGCTTAAACGTGAGTGGCGAGTGCGACAGGAAAGGAAGGTGGTTTACTTTGCTTTGTATAGAATTTAAATGGGATTTACAGCTCAAAAATAACTCCTCCACAAACTTGATATGATGAATTGGAGCTTAAACAAAATATGAATACAAACCTCCACGTGACTATCACAGTGCAAGGCTGGCCAGAATTATTCAATCCAAATGCAATGCAATGCACGCGTATTAAATTGAAGATGACACTCCCACTTTATGCTGAGTTTGGAGTTTGTGTTTCATTTCATTTGAGTTTGTCTCACATTGGCATATTCTCATCCTGTTTCTGCTACGTCTGTCGCGAATATAGTTGCATACTTTCGGGTTTGGAATTGTAGGAACGTGGAACTCGTGACTCGGTCAGCCCGCTAGCATGCGTCGTACATGTTTGCAATTGTCTCCCAACAGAAATGCCAGCCAAGCTCCCTTGCATCCACTGCAAGCGGCCTGGCCGTAGCTCTCATTGTCTCGTTTGATTGCATTCCATTGGAGTGGATGGATTAGAGTTCCTTGGAAGTTTCGAGTGAAATTCCTCCGAATTCCGTAGTAAACAAACAGCGTCTTCTTGTAGCAAAGCGCAGTAACCTCATGTTCACGGCACAGGCTAAATACGCAGTGTCCTGATTTCTCGCTGCGGCTGCATAAACGTTTTGGGTTGACCTCTTTTCTCGAAGCAGGGACGGTTGGCATCAAGAATCGTTTTCTGTTCTTGAATATCCCCTGATTTACCATTGTGAGATAACTCATGAGTCATAAATTCATGTGACACTGAATCACATCCGTGCAGCAGCGTGCACTGGAATTCTTATCCAGAAGAATTTTAAATTATAAACGATGAGAGGTTTTGCATTTTATGAATTCCGACGAAACATGTAGCTTTCGTCAAAGGTTTTTATGTAGAATACATGCGCTCACTTTTTCGCTTTTGATTATCATCGCATCGACGTAAATCAGCCATGAGCAGATCTTTACCTTCGGCAGCGTCATTTAAGTTGCATTACGCAGCATTACAGAAAATTGAATCATCCTTCAGCTGCTGAAATGAATGAAACACCCATACCATTAGTGATTATGCGAAAGTGTCCTTGACTTCTTCCTCATTCCAATTCCCATTTTAAAAGCAAGGCATGCAAGGCGCAGCGCACAGGTTGTAAAATCCCTAGTAAAATTACAACACACCATGCCATGAAACACGATGCATGCACGCTTCAAAGTGCAATATTCTCACTGCTGCTAGAAAATGGGCGCAGGAATTATCGACAAAAGTTAGCAGCAATTCGCCCAACACTTTCCCTTGCGTGGTGCATGAGTTAAATGCATGGATGGAATAACACTGTCTGCCACTGCCAATAAACACTGTGCAGAGTTAAAGTAGGGATTGCTGAGGGAGCTGCTGCTTTTTGAGCTGAAACTTGCTAAGAGGCTTTGCGCAAGAGGACGCGAGCTCGATCACGAGAAGCCATCAGCGAGCCCAGCCTGAAAAAAGGAGAGAGTTGGGAACACGACGGGGACGACACGAAGCAGAGTTGGAGCCATTCATTTCTCTTCTGCATTTGTCGCAGTGTGTGACGTGGGAAGGTAAGTTAACTAATTTAATTAACTTAACTAGTTTAAGGTCACCACTGACCTCGCCGTATTGTCTCAGGACGCTTGTCCAGTCCGCTTGCACCCGTTCTAGCTAATTTGGTCCGTCATGTTTTTGTTTTTGCAGAAGAAATAGAACCAACTGCTGATGGTCACTGGAATTAATTTTATTGATTCCTGTAGTGAGTCATCACCTCTTCGGGGCGACAATTATTTTTTAGCCTAAAAATAATTGTTGGCTTGGCGGACTCCCCGTATAGCCAGTAACTGCTACACTTTCACATCTCCTCACTTTGGCATTTGCTGTCTACCACGTCGTCGCTGGGATCACTGATCTTAAGCCAAGGCACACGCACACAGATTGCTTCTGGTTTTCTCTTTCTTCTCTGGAAAAGTCAACGAAGACGCTGCATCGACGATTTTGATGCAGTCTTTTGAGCGTTCAGGATTCACCTCAACCTTCATCTAAATCAGATACCTGTCTTTAACCTTCAACTTTAGGGACGTTCAAGCCCCGAAGGAGAAGCAAAAACAACAACAGAAACGTAACAAGATGGGAACATTCTAAATCAACTTTCTACCACAAAAAAAATACAAAATCCGCACATCAAAAATCACAAAACACAACCAAAATTCTGATTATGTTATGAATACTGAGGCCACGCTCTATTGTCGTTTTACTCGTCGCCGTACTCTGACTTCGTCAACAGCAATCAACCACTCTGTTTTTCTCCATCGTCAATCGCCATGAGTTATACAACAACAGCGTTTAACAACTTTGTCAATTCTGCTGCTATTGCTGGCTGGAAGGTATAATCTTCGTCTTAAAATTTCACATGTGTTATGTATGGCATATTCTGTCGCAAGTATTAATAATCTATTTATGATTTTAGGAGTGTGAGAAGGAAAATTACTTTTATTCTCTGAATCATTCGCCCCCACCACAAGTGTCAGCAGGAGTGCCAATGGACATCATGGCCCAACATCAACCGTTGTCATCTGCATTTGAAGGTCAAGCAGCAACTTCGCCACCAGAACCAGCTCCGGTCATCAAAAGCGAGCTGGAGACACTCGTAACCTTCTTGGCTAAGTTCGACTCCAAAGTAGCAGGTAGGACTGAACCCATAATTTATTTAATATTTTGACTTTTCCAGTTCCATGAAGCCATTTTCATTTGTTACTTTCTTTGCAGCTATTTGGGGATCGGATGAACAAGCCGAAGAAGAAGCGAGGAAGAAGAAAATAATGGATGATAATAATAAGAACATGATGTTATTGATGATGCTGAACGGTGGTCAAACCCAAAACATTAGCTCTGGAAATGGTACCAAAGGGGACTTGCAACAACAGGTTTGGGGACAGCCATTGCCATCGCCAACAGAACTTTCTCCGGGATCCATCAGCAAGAACTGGATGAAGGATTACGACAATGACAACAACAACAACGAGAAACAAATGCGAGACATGAAGATTGGAGATGATGATGACATGGTTGTCGAAGATCTTCTAACAAGTGTGAAAACTCACTTCAAACCGATACAGGAGGCGGAGGAGCCTTGTTTCGGACTCTGGAGTTATGAGGTAATTAACAAAACGTTTCGCTAGAACTGTTACAAGCCGCGAAGCTAATAACTAATATTTCATACGGGTGCTTTTAATATTTCAGGATCCGACTGAGTATGCGACATACAAGCGGACGGCTGATAGCACCTTTCCTCTTCGGTAAGTTAAGAATTAGCATTAACTTATTTCACAAATGAACGTTTATTGATAACAAGTTCACAAGAGGTTCATTGCCAATTGCTTTCTTCTTTACACTGTCTTCCGAGGAATATTCCTCGGAGTCAAAAACAGATTCAGTGCGCTTTCTCTTGCCCATTTTATTGGAGCACTGAACACTTTGTTTTGTCTTATTAATAATCATTATTTGAACTAACAATGAACATCTCAGTGAGACGCAGAACTACTTTTCTAAATGAAGAACAAAATGTAAACACACTGCTTTGTTTGTACCCGAACTTGAAATGTTCCCGGCATAATGCAACACTGTCCTAATTTTACTTGAAATTTGAATCGACAGGTTTAAAATTCGAAACGAGAACGACAAGGCAGTTCAAACGGATAACGATTTCAGCTACGGAAATGATAAGAACTTTTCAACTTTTGCTTCTAATACCTCTCCATGGATTACAACTTCAGCTTCTTCATCGATGCTTGGCTTTGCATCCGACGAGGAGGATGGAGTCGTGGCTGCAACTGACAGACTTTACTTATGGTAAAGCGCGTACTGCATAATTGTAATTCATGTGGTTAGTTTCAACAGCCTGAGAAGTTATTAGCTGCAAATTTAACGGAGGCGACTTTGTGGAGAGCAGTAGGTTATAATAGTTACGAGGGTCGTTTTTGTCCTTACCTTTGTTTAATTTCACAATTGGCAAATTTTCAATTGGCTTGCTATTTTCCGAGAAAATTAACTTCATTGGTTCAAAATAACTTTTGTTGGTCATCTTTAGTTAAAGCTGGCACTCTAACAGTTTCAGTTAAACTAATAGTCCCAAATGGTAGGACTCTATGAGTATGTATACCGATTATACGTATTTAGATAAGAATTGTTCGACAGATTCTATCAAATTTAATTGGCATTGGTATCATCTCCAATTGTTTTCACAATTTGGCTGAATTTTTTGGTTCAGGACCTAAAATTAAAGTAAAATGTAAGATAAAACTAAAGTAATAATGAAAATATGCAATTGGATTAAGCAGCCGGCAGATAAGTAACGATAAGTTGTAAATTAATTGGTAATGAAGTGTAGGGAAATAATTCGATTCTTTGGATTCTTCAAAATTAAGATTGCGAGGGTTTTGTCAAAGTGGCTGTAGCCGAAGGGTCGGAATTATGAAGTATAAAGTGCAAGCACTTTGCTTCTGGAACGACAGCGAAAATATTTTTGCATAAAGCTGTCGTTTCGTATCTAGTAATTAATTTTATGATTTTGAAGTGGTTGAGTCAGGAATGATTGATTGGAACTGTACGTGCGAGTTTGGCAATTGCAAGTATTTAAATTCTAGGCACAAAATTCTTCGGCAATGTAAGTTAATTTTAAACAGAGCACGAGGTATTTTGATTCAGTAAGTGAAAGTTTATGCAAGTTTTCACCGTAGCGTAGGCGAAGGCGAAAATTGCATGAAGTTTAAGAAACCACTGAATGTTATCTACGAATGCGATTACGATTACAGGACTAATCACGAAGCACGAACTCGAAGTTAGTTTGTAACGTAGCGTAGAGGGAGACGATTTAATTTTTGGAAGGCCGTGCCGTGTGGGCGAGTTGAATGATCCATGAACCTAAATTCAAAATTAATTATTTTATTTGTGCAACACTTTTCGAAGAATTGAAAAATGCGAATCTGGGTTGTTATGTTTTCTTTCTGAAAAAACAGTTGGAAGAGAAAGCTGTTTACATTCGTTAAGATGTACAACACTTTATCTTTAACTTTGACTTAAAAGAAAAATAATGTAACGAGACTTGCACTAGTCTCGAACAAAAAAAGAGAAAAATTCATAAAAATGTACAAAAAAAATTAAAAAATAAAACCCAAAAAACTAAAACTAAAATCTTTGACGGTGTTTGAACTTGATTCATTTATTTTTGATTCATGCATGAGCCATAAAATAGGTGCTGGTTTTATTCATCTTCCCGTCGCTCCATATTCATTCGTTGAGGTATTACAACCGTCTTAAAAAATAAAAGAGTCGTCGATGATAGTTTCTCACAAGAGGCAGAGCTAATATAAATTTTCAGCTAAAACTCTATTCGTCAAGTTATGGGCACTCATTTCATCACACGTAACAGGCTTACTGGCTTACTTCTACTTATGGCGATGTTAAATGTTAGACGATTAGTGTAAATGGCAGAAAAGAAAGCTGTACAAGAATGAACTGGTACGAAATACTTAAAGTGTAATCCACGTCAACACAAGTCGTAAAAATGATTCAGTTCCTGGTAGCTTCTTTAGCTGCCAAAATCAACGGACTCAAGCTCCCCAAAGGTTTTGCTTTAGCTAAAAATGAATGCTTCATAAGTTCAGATGCGGGAAGACGGCAGTCCACGTCAACCTCAAGGCAGCAATCCAGGAAATCTTGAAATTCTGGAGACATCTTGTCACGGTCGCGAATCTCAGGCTTTCCGTTTGTTGCAATGAGATACAGGGCCTGCATTTGTGGAGGAAATTACAGTTACAAGGTATCATTCTCATAATTCATTTTCGCTGAGCATTTACTTACTTTAATTGGATTTTCGTTGAGGTAGGGTGGTTCTCCATCAACCATTTCAATAGCCATTATTCCTAAGCTCCAAATATCTACTTTGGGACCATACTGTTTTCGAGTAACGACCTGCACAAAAATCATTTCCAACTTTTACTTCCAACCTCGGTTCAAAGCTGTAAATCTGTAAGTATTTAGGATAGCTGATAGCAATGTACCTCCGGAGCCATCCAGTATGGCGTACCAACCATTGTTGTGCGCTTGCTCATTTCCGGACTAATTGTTGCGCAGAATCCAAAATCAGCTGTAATTCAAATTCGACGTTTCAAATGATTAAAACAATGCAAAAGAATCAAAAAATACTCAAAAATGCACACAACTTACTTAATTTAACACTGCCATCCATTCCTAACAGTATATTGTCTGATTTGATGTCTCGATGAATGACATGGTTTGAATGAAGAAATTCTAGTGCTTGAAGCACTTCACGACAGACTGCCGCAATCTGTCCCTCGTCCATGCATGTTTCTGTCACGACGTCAGTTAACGATCCGCCAGGCAAATATTCCATCACTACCCACAGTTCTTCACCCACTAAATAGCTGTCTAAATAGTTCACAACATTGGAGTGCTTGTTCGACCGCATAACAAGGATCTCGTTTATAATTAACTCCTTTTTCGGTTGCTGCTTCAAGTTCATAGTTTTAATAGCCACTTGCTGCGCCGTCGATACTTCAAGAGCGGTGTACACCGTTCCACTAGCACCTTGTCCAATCTTTTCTAACTTTGTATACTTCTTATTTGGATCTCCCAAAGACACGATTGTGCGTAACTTCGAGAAAATCTCTTCGTCTGTTAACTTCTTTCTCTTCGAAACAACTGACTGAGTAGCGGTTGGCACTGGAAGACCTGAAGTGGCGTTTGCTGGCGGAGGAGGCCGCAGAGGAGGCTGTGGGTGGTGTGTCTTGTTCGCCTGGAGATGATTCACTTTTTGATTATGAGAAGGAGACATGGAGTTGGTTGACGCAAGTGATGAGTGAGCGGTTACATGAAGTGAAGTGCTTGTTGAGTCCGCCAACAGCCCCACTTCATCATCGTCATAGCCAATATGATCTAGTGAAGTTTCCATCATTTGATGTCGTTGGGTTAATAATTGCGAATCATTCTTAACGTGATTATCTTCACCATCGAGTGCCTTTGTATAAATGGATTTCGTTTTCTCAGGTCTTGGAGTAGGAACTGGAGGTAATTGCTGTTGCTGTGTCGGTGACGCCTGGTGCTGATGCTGCAGTAGCAACGGATCGGGCGATGAAGAGGAAGTGCTCGTTGGAGGCGTTGGCGTCCTTTCTGGTTTAAGAAGACCAGAGTCATTTTCAATGAAAATTGGCAATCAGACACGATTCGATTACGACATATCTTACCGCTCAGGCTACCTGTGGTCATAAATTTGTCCTGTCTTTCATGCACTTTCGTGTCAAACCATTTCAACGCGTCTAGAACGGCTTGGGGATTCTTCTTTTGCTCCTGCTTTGATATGTTGGAGCTTTGTAGCATTGCTTTCCATGCTGGTGGTAAGCCCTACGAAAACAAATAATCATGTTGACACAATTTCAGAATTAAGGGCGGAACTTTTCAGATTTCATGATAATGCAAGACGCATGACGTACAGTGAACTCTCCAGTCGTTGGATTAAATCCCACGTGCACTTGATGTTCGAAATTAGTTGGATAAGATATGTTCATTTTGTCGACGTTTGACGACTTCGAATTAAAATTATTTTTCTTCTTATGATGATTCTTTGGCTCTTTTGGCAATGGTCTGTTGTCAAGATCCTCATTGTTGTAGGAGGTTAATGTGACATTGTGGCCTTGATGCGGGCCAACATTTAGCTGTATTACTGTGCTCCTGCGACATAACAAGCAATCGGCAGCTAAAATTTGTACTTGCACTGAACATTGTTTCGGCTTGGAAATAGAAAGCTGGCATACCGGTTGGAAGTTAATCGAACGGGAGGTGCTGGAGGCTTCTCCTCGTCGTCCGATTCGAACATCATTTTGACAACTCCTTAGCTGTTACGCCGTGGTAAATGTCCAGTCCACCTGACGTCTGACTCTCAACTTGCTGAAAATAATGAAATGACGGCTTACAAAATTGTTCCGAGCAGGATGACTATAGAATAACATTTTATCGTACTTCGAAGAATCCGCCGAAAATTCAATTGATATTTTACGAACTGAAGTGTTTCACAAATCACGAGAATCGAATCATCCAGCAGAGATCACAGATGCAGCAGAACACCGGAACACAGGCGGTTATTCAATTCAATGGAAGCGAATGTAGCTGCAAATACAAATTCAACAACAAATAATGTCAAATCAAATGCCAATTTGGAGTGGCGACTACTTAATTTGTGACTATACCTTGTTTTCCATCGACACACCTTCGCTTCCTGTGTATCTACAAATTAATGCAATCCGGAACTGGATAGTGAACATAAACGTCAATATACAAATGGCACGCGTTAGATCACCTCAGTAGGCGAGACAGGTTAAGAAGTTATACTACAAATTTGACTACAACACTGAGAGTAAAATCAGGAAGATCAGGATGAGACCAGGAATAGAAAACTTAGAAAAAGAGGTTGAGTTGACATGTACATACGCTGAATAACTTTTTCGTGCATTACTCCTACACGTCCTAATCCTACTCCTGCTCTTATCGAATCTGTAAAAGTGTACAGAATTAGAGTGTACAAATGAGATTACAGATTCATTTAAAAGATGAAGATGACTCACTTCCCACTTTCAAAATACCTACAACTAAAAGAGCAGTATGAAACCATAAAGCACAGATTGTTTGAGTGCAACTGCAAGAGAAGTGAAGTGCTTGTATTTCATCTCTACCAGTTTTCCATCCATCCAAAGTTTAACTTGGCTAACTTCATTTGGGTTCTGATTCAAAGAGTGCACATGAAATGATGAGATGAATACTAGCATCTGAACACTACTAAAAGCAAATGACATATCCATTGCGTTAATTCTTTCCACATCAGGCTCTACCTATGAGAAGCTACGTTGTGTATTTGCAGCATACAAGATTCATGAATTCGATGACACAACATATCCGCAGTGGCTGCTTCTTTGAAACGCATACTTGAAACTTTGTATTTTTGATTGTAACTTTATCCAAAATTCCGCACTAACTTTTGACTTTTGATTTGCAGACTTATAACTCGTAAATACAAGAAATGCGTAGTCGTAAATTCGAAATTAATAAGTTGATGAGACGAAGTAGGCGCATTTGCTCATAATAACAAATAGGCTTGAATTGTCAAAAATAATTAAACAAACAGAATTTGGAGCCGTTTGGTATTTGTTGAAATCGTACACGGTAAGTTTCTACTTCACAGTTCGGTGTACTCTTGTTTAACTTGGAGTAGGACTCTGGGCTCACCGTGAAAGGTTCAGTCCGGTGTCGTCTCACCTGCTGTGGGCGTTTCCAGCAAAATCACTTTACGTTAATATTGATTGCTCATTATTTTTACAGGTCACACCTCAGCGGTTCAGCATTGAAGTTAACATATCAGTTCTTGCTCAATCAAAGACATGGCCGCTGAAATACGCCCTGGTGTCAAATTCGCAACTAACCGGAAACCAGTTCTTGTTGGAAAAGTTGAAGGGTTTACCGAAGATTTGAATGACGCCCAATTGATTCCTGGAGAAGATGGAGTCATCACGGCTGGCGATGACAAGTTCGTAATTTTTATGAGATCAGCTTAATGGTGCCTATTTTCTCAGTGTCCTCAGTTGATGCCCAATTTGTTTCTTCTGCAGAACGGTGCAAATCTGGCTGAAGCGCGATAGTGGTCAATATTGGCCTTCCGGTGAGTTTCATCCGAATTTTAGGTTGGAGCACGTACCTTCTATTTCATGTTGAATGTAATTTTCAGTGTGCCAATATGTGCCGAGCCAAGCTTCGTTTTTACACATTGACAAGAGAACAATATTCGTTGGGTTAGACAATGGAACCGTTATTGAATATGATTTAGCCGCAGACTGTAACAAATTAGAACACAAACGTGACCTTCTGAGCCATGTCGGCCGTGTGACCGGGATCTACTTCACCAAAGGTCGAGTTTTCTCAGTTTCAAGAGATAAAACATTTCAATGGGCTGACCAAAGGACAGGCAACATGGTTGCAAATTATACCTTCACAGCTTGGTGTACTTCACTTCAGTAAGCAGCAAGAATTTTCGCCGGCTTTGCTGGTTTGTTGTATTCTTGTTGAGATGCACTCTGATTCCGCTATCTTCGTAGGTTCGACCAGCTTACGGAACACGCGTTCATTGGCGATTATTCGGGCCAAATTACTATGCTGAAGATAGGAACTGATAACTTGACTTGTGTCACAACATTCAAGGGTCACAGCGGATCAATTCGTTGCCTCTTGTGGGAACCGTCTACCTCTTTGCTATTTTCAGGCTCCTTTGTAAGAAAAGCGCTTCCGAAACCGTATCATCATTCTGACTTTTCTCTCGTCTCAATTTTATACAGGATTCAAATGTTTGCGTCTGGGATATCGGAGGCAAAAAGGGTACAGTTTTCGAGCTGCAAGGTCATAAGTAAGTTTCTAGGAACTGCAATTTGAAGAAATGCGAAGAGAATTCAGTCAAACTCACATTTTAATTAATTTGCAGAGGAAAGGTTACCGGACTCTCCTACATCGCGAAAGCCGGGCAGCTTATCTCTGGTGGCGAAGACGCAATTCTGGTTGCTTGGAATATGAGATGCCAAAGAATCGAGGTAAACGACATAAACTGTATAGCTAGAATTCCTGCGTCTGTATCATTTTATCATTGATTCTACGATTTGAACTTGTTTTAGACACCGCAATGGAAGGAGTCTGACCTTTGCGAATTGTGCAAGAAGCCGTTCTTTTGGAATTTGAAAGCCATGTTCGATTCCAAGATTCTTGGACAAAGACAACACCATTGTAGGTCATGTGGACGTGCAATATGTGACAAATGTAGTACAAAAAGAATTTCAATTCCAAAAATGGGGTTCGAGTTTCAAGTTCGAGTCTGCGACGAATGCGCAAACAGTGCCAGAGAAGAAGAGTTAGTGCGAAATACGTTACAAAAGAATCCATCCACGTGCTCACCAATTATGCATGACGCATTTCTCATTTGCAGCAAAGCTTCCTTGGCGTCCTTCCATGAAGCTAAACATTCTATTGTGACCTTAAGCGTGGATACTGAGCGCAATCTACTCATCACCGTAAGTTTTCATTCTTACACTACACGCTAATTTACTTGCTTAATGGTTGTGATAATATGAATAGGTTGGATCCGATCGTGTGATTAAGATTTGGGACATTGAGCCGCTTTGCTCGGTTGACGGTGCTGGTAGCAGCAGTTCACAGAGCTCTCAATTTTCTTAGGTTCAGTGCTCATGAAGTTGAGCTTGACTTGCGAGACAAGAAGTGATATTATAGATGTCATTTAGTTACTGTTCCATGGACAATAAGTATCGCATAAGAAAGCACTTCGAAATTGACGTCGAACACCGAACTGACGCTGTCCTGTTAACTCTGTTGTATTATTCCGGGAGTAATCTCCAATTTAGCATTATTTCTGTTTGCTTCCATAATAAGGCAGCAACAAAATTGGTGGAATGGTCAGTTTGGTTAGTAATCAACCACACTAGTAATCTTAGGTTTGACGGCGATCATTCAAATTCTATCGTGTTTGCATTGAGATAAAGCCTGAATGCCAAATTTTTCTGATATTCGCAAAATTTTCAAGACACAAAGTTTCTACTTAAGAAGTCTTTTGTTACCAATAAGTTTAAACCCTACCGACGCTAATTCTAAACCAAAAATTTTCCTTGCCTTGCGCAATTTACTAAATGTTTCCAATCGTAAGTAATTATAGTTGTAGAGGTTGTACTTGTCTTGAGTCTTTGCTTAATTCTACAATTTATTATTGTAAGCCATCGACAACCATTTTCGATTGAGTAATTGTAAAAACTTGTCAAATTAAGTCCAAAGTATTGAGAATAAAATGTTGCATTTCCCGACTAAACTTTTCCGGTGCTGAAAATTGGCGTTAAATACTTAACAAATTGAGTTTGATAACGTCATCAAGCAGTTTTCACAATACTGCATCATTCTCATCTACATTTAACACCCACTTTTTAGAAATATAAAACTGCAATAATATCTGGCTACTCCTTGTCGAAAGTGGATGTCGAAATTTTTCAAGTCACGAAGCAGATACATGGAAAATTTACACCAGCTGCCGCTTTTGACGCGTTGAGGTTGGAAAACAAGAGCACCTGTGCTAAGGTCATTCATTCTTGCTCCACCAGACGCCCCCAAGGTTTAAGTTAACGAACTTTCATGTTTCATGCACAACTTTAATACTTACAGATGCGGATGTCAAAGCTCTTGCACAAATAAATCTCCGACAATTCAGTGACTTGTTTAAATTTATACAGAACGTCGATGTTTCGCGTTCCTGCCAAATTTCAAGTTGTTTACCCGAAACGAATGTGTTAAATATCGAGAATTTTGTTGCTCAAAATCATCAACAACATTTCTCGGCCATTTCGCGAACAATTAGCATACAAGGCCGGTCCTTGCCAGTTTGAAGTGAGAATTCGCAGAAACAAAATTAGTTTGAGTTTCACACAAGGACCCTTAAATAACATGGACAGCTTGTCATCTGACGAGCACATAAATTGTAACTTTAGTTTTGTAAATCGTAATTGTACAGTTGCAGTTTATCTTCATTTAGAACGCTTGTAGTATAAGTTACAATAATCAGCATCAATTTAAATTTTAATGAGCTGACTTCATTCCCTTCACTATTTTGTAGTCGCAGCGTCGAACACGCGATAAGCTTCAACTTGTTCAAATGCAGAATGGCGAATGACAATAATAAGTATTCAATTTACTACGCATAGCACGAGCTTCAGTGAATGAGTGAATGAAATTAAATGGCTCAATCGTTCATTGCCGACAAGTCCACAAGGCACAGGCGGACACTTCAATCCACGATGATGAGGCTGCACTGCGTTCATACCCATGCGGACTTTCATTTTGAATGATGAAAACTGTGACCGCTTACATAAGTTGTAATTATACGTAATTTTATGTAATGAGCCGAGAGATTGTAAGTGTTAAATTAAAAGATGTTCTCAATAACAGTTTCCATTTACTAGATGTGGTTAGTTTCCGTTTAGTTAGATGACCTCACTCAAGCCAGTGGTCAAGTGTTAAGAGAGAGGCGGCAGTTGAAAGGGAACCGCGGCTCACCGTGCATTATGAAGGACTTCCTAATAACACGAGAAGTGTTGTCTCAAGCATTAATCTTCATTTCCCAAGAGTGGTCATGACCGCTCGGCCGTCCAATAAGATCCCGGGACCAATTTGACAATTGGTGTTGATTGGATCCTGAATTGGGCTGTGTACGCGGGGCATGAAACGATCACACGACCAACAATTCACGGGATTTGCGCCAGTTGGCGTCATCGAACAAAGGAGGCATCGTGAGAATAGACAGAATACAAAAGTCTCAAGCGGTAGGAAGGTAACAATTATTTGTGGAACACTAGCATCAGGTAGCCAGCAGTTAAGTGAGCAAAAAGCAGACGTAATTGATTCTAATGTATTCATCATTGCTGTTGATTGCTGACTACTGCATGCTAGATTCTCATGCGGTCTTAATGACGAACATGGTACAGCAGCGGCGGCTCTTCCACGCTCACTGCACTGCACTGGTTACGACTGAGCTGCAGTACCTGGGCCAATCTCGGCTCGGTTCAAACCGGCCCGAGCCAGTTTGTAACTCGCTGGATCTAAGTATCACCTGAACCAGGGTAGAATTTTTAATGGAAGGAACCTTTTGTTTACCTGCTGCACTGCCTTACTTACGACTGACTGCTTACGTCGGTACGTCGGTTATTTAAATGCCCTTACCCTTGCTTTCCGCACGATGGACATCCTGGCACATGATTTCATCACCATATCTGTGAATGGGTTAATGATTCGCGCAACTTGTTATTTTTACTAGTCGGTTTCAAATTTTTCCGTTTGAGTGAACCGGCTTGCATATTTATGGAATTGTTTTACGTAACTTGATGCCATTTTGCTCCGGAATCCGGACATATATTCGTAAGCACGAGCAGGATCTATTTTTGAATTTTTGGCATGAGGAGGTGGCGTGGCTCGTGAGTACATGGCTCAGAGCAGTAAGTTAAAATTGGATGGTACATGATACCAATTGCAGTCAATTTGTCTGCTCATTGTTAGGAAACTTTCCGTTGTAAACGAAACAAGTGGCAGGTACTATTTTGCGCACGTTTTAATCATAAGTAGTTCAAGTGCTTTGTACTTTGTACGTTTTAAACTGGCTGAAATTAAATTTCGCATTTGGACAAAGGTTATTACAAGTTTACCAAGTACAAGTCACTTGAATTTTTGTTGACTGTTTGATGGCCGTTGAAGGGCAGCGGATTTGATAGTCATCTAATGTGTCAGAAGTCTGGAACGACTCCAGTCACTTGAACTCAGATTGTTTGTCATTGTCATTCAATTTTAACTGTCCGTTGCCAGTTGGCAGTCAGGATTTCACTTGCAAGGTCAAAAAGAGCGATTGCGTTTTGTCCATTCATTCATTGCGAATAAATACGAGGCACAACGAAAATTGGCAAATGTTGTGGTGGCTTTCTTGTTAATACTAATAAATCCTGAATTGGATGTGCGTGACAAATCATATGAGATGAGTCGAGTCTGAGTCAAACGATTCGCTTTTGATTCTTAATTGTTGCAAATCACGCAAGTTCTAGAACACAGACAGATTTCCCTGAATGAATCAATGGGAAATCATTTGGTGCGTGGTTCTGTTACTCATTCCTGGTGCATGTTATGTCCTTCCGCACAGCTTGCTTCTTGCCTGTAGTTTCCATTAGTCTATTTGCGTCTAATTGTATCAGTCAACTGCTTTCATACCATGCAATCCGCGTCAACGTCAAACTTCAGCATGCAATTATGGAAAGTAAATTGGCGTCATGCAAAGCATTCGCATCGCCAAGCAAAGTACTTGAACAAAATCCGCGATAGCGACTTAAGTGCGTGAAGATAATAAACCAATTAAATCCAACATGCATCAAATGCCTCTGTCTTATGTCCTGTGCCAATTGTGCTACAAGTATTGAACAAACACTTAATCGTTTAATTACTAATTAGTGTTTCATATCAGACAATCAGCCAAATCAGTCAACCGAGCTATTGAGAGGGAAGTAAAAGTGAAGCGTGCAAGCGTACTTTCTATTTGCTGCTTGACTTGCCGTTTGCTTGTAAATAATCAATCACGCGTCACACGTATCAATACAAATTGTCGTTGTTTGTGTCAATCAAGTTATGTTATCTGTCAAGATTCTCATTTGCTAATGAGCTAATCACGAGTAGTTCCAGTTCAACTGTAAAGTAATATTATATAATGCTTGCCACTGCGACTGCGTGGTGATTTATTTAGAAGAGCTGCTTTGAGTTCAGACTTGTTCAATTTAATGCAAGTTTGTGCTTGATCAAGAAACATGAACGAAATCCTGATGCAATGTGAAAGAATGCGAGTTGGCTCGAGATTTATGCACAAATATCCTTGTGACAGTAAACTTCCATCGTTCTTGCATTAATTACTTGAAATACTATTCCAGCAATTTAAACCAGAATACGCGCCACTGCCGCACCTGCTCAACCGGTCACATTCTTCCCTAATTGAGTTAATTCGAAATTGGCGAGTTTTTGCAATAATTACACTAAGCAAACAAGAGCGCAATCGGGCATTTCATTAATTCCTGGAACATTTGTCAATTCAAGGTCACACAGAGCCGCATGCCAAATACTAAAACGTCAGAGTGTAGCGAGTTTGGAATGCAGTCTCTTCGTAAATACCGAATCGAGATCATAAATTTCTACTGCTGCCAATTAGCATTGAAAGCATTGTATTTTTGCTGAGGAAACAAAGATGCAGAGAATATTTGCACGGACGATCTCGTGCAAGAGATTTCACCCGAACTTTGAGTAATGCGATGCAGTTCGAGATGTGATTAGCAATTACACGAGTTCGAGTACAAGATCTCACATCTACTTCTGCATGGAATTAAATACTGATGCTACTATTTTTTATTGCTGCATTCCATTGCACTGTGGCTCGCACATAGTTTGACAACTGAACAAATTTTTACATTCCTTTGTGATCTCACGAGGTGTGGAAATCTACCCAACTAATTCCTTCTAATGGAAATTAACGAGATCATTCCAGGAATTCATTTCCCTATTACTGTTTTAAGGAAAACTTTGTGCAATAAAAATATTCCAAGTCAGTGCCGGATTGCTGGAATTGGGTCACAATGCAAAAAGTTCCATACGAAATGGTTTCCGCTCTCGTTTGCAATTCACAATCGCTTTCTTCTGGCTACGCAGTACGATTTGAATGGCATTTAATATTTTGTTTACCATGTGCACATTTCTTGCTAATAAAGCCACTTAACATTGACCTTGTTTTTAACGTATGCCGTTAACAAGAAAAATGAATACCAATTGCAGTCTGGTGCTGATGCTGGCAGTGACATTGAAATTTGAATCGCAATGGCATGGCATGCCATGGCGAGGCGAGGCAGAATTTGCTTGCTCTTTATTGCTCCCTGTGTACTGCAAATACTTTGATTAATAGCAAGGCAATTACCAATTACATCAACTCCCTCGTGCGAAACTGTAGCAAGCAACAAGGAAGTCAACGTGCGCCTGTTAAATGTGCAAATTTATGGGTTGGTATGGTACAAAAAGGCGAGACGCGAGATCGAGATTACATAAAAAGGAAAGCTTCTCAGCAAGTTGTCAAATTGTGAGATCACTCATAGGCAAGCGGCAAACGTAGTGCTAGCGCTCCAGAAATATGACTCATATGTGTTTACCCTACGAATCAACACCAAAATGACTCTTTCGCGATTTATGATCGACGAAGGTCGTTTGCATTTGCACGGTCCAGAAATAAAGTTTTCATGATTTCAGTACATGACTTCCCAATAAAATCGTAAAGTCTAACTTCTACGGGAAGTTCCTGGAAGTGTTAATTTACCAATGCGCACTTCAATCCCTTCGCGTGTCTATACTAATTGACAAGTGTTCATTACATTCGTTTTTACCATTTAGCGCAGCATTGTGCAAATCGCAAATAACGCAAAGCCTGTTCTTGTTGCAAATTATTTTTCTGTACTGTGAACCAGCACACACCAACGTCGTCGTGACTGGTAGCGGTCAAATTCCTCGACTCGACGGCCGGCTCGATGGCTCGAATTCGACTATTCATGGTCTTGAGACAATGACAAGAGCCATAAAAGAAGGGCCAGATCACATGCATTATGCATTATTCCCCTGAAACGCTTTGAATTGCACGATCTTTACATTGATATCAGATTACTATTTAAAACGTCAACGTGGAATGCGAATGTGGGGGCATGGCACGTCGCATTGTCCGCTGATATCTCAGCATGGCTGGGTTCAAATCGAGTACATAAGTGTCATCTCACCACAACTCAACGCAGAATCGCAGAATAGAATGGAATGTGGAATGCAAACTTCGAAATTCACCTTGCCCCTTTGTTACTTGCCAATTGTCTCGTTGCAGATTGCAAAAAATGAGTTTGAGTTTGTCCAGAGCAAACTCGTTTAGTTGATTCTCACGTAGTCATTAACATATCGTATCGAATCAAGTCACCACTGCTCATTGTGCTTGCATTATTCCTTGCCATTTCGTGTCAATCATGTTGCAGTCGCATGACTGCCCAGTCCAGAAAAACATGCAAATATTGTTGCAAAGAAAGGAATGCGAGGAAAAAATAGAAGTTTACGTTTGCGTGCATAAATCTTTGTGGTCGTTGGGCGAAAACAATTTATTTCGCAATGACGTCGGATAAATGCTCACGGATTGTCGTATTTTTCGACTGGTCTTGTCAAATTAAATTCATATTTCATAATCCGTGGAACACTTCTAGGAATTTACTCCATCGATAATCAATGCAACTATCTGAGCTTTGAATTATTCGTGCGCAATATCAATATCAATCGATTTGAATGGCCTGCTCATCAATGTTGCCCTCTCTCGAATTGCATCAATGTGACTCGAGTATGGCTTGCAAAATTCTCTCTTTCTCTCCTTTGTTGCGACTATTGCCTTAAGGGAAGGTGGTTTACATTTTGCCCTCCATCGTCCTCAACCCTGTCCATAGTCCAAGCCTGAGTGCATTTTTCATCACGCCAGCCAGTTCACCTGAGAGGAACATGATACATGATACAGGACAAGGCTCAACGCACGGTAGAATGCAGAATGAACAGGAATGCACCAGAAAACCAGCGGCTAGCAAGATTTAAGTGCTTCGTTCTATGTGGTGGATTGGCTTGAGTAAAAAACCGTGCTAGCTTCAGCAGATTCTGGCTTCTGCTTGTATCCTGCGTTGTTGATGAGCATCAGGCTAGTTGGAGAGGGACAACAATGCACTGCATTGCAATAATGAGAGATGACTAGACTACAATCATCATGAACACTGGGGGACAACCTGATGCGACGGAAGTGTAAAGTGTTCTACAATTGAACTGGCTGAACTGAATATTTGCTGACGCAGCCAATATCTAGCTTGCGAGCGCATTCTCATCCCAGTCGCCTTTGCTCTGCTGCTGGAGCCGGGAACGCGTCTCTTTGGGGCATTGTGAGAATTTGCAATCTAAAATTGCATTCTCTAGCTGGAAACGATATTGCAAAATTTGGTTCATTAAATATTAATTTCACTGTACAACAATCACAATTTGTACATTTTACACATGCATTGATCCAGGTAGACGTATGCACAGAAGAAAGGAAGGGAATTGCGAGCCAAATCTTTGTACGTTTTATTAGTGTGGGTGATTCATGCACGCAGGTGAGTAATCCACCATTCGCCATTGCATTGCGTGTAAATAATTTACAGGTTGGTTGAGAATTATCGTGGTGCGGTGGAGTGCAATTGCTTGCATACGCACACTACAAACGTACAAGGAACAGGTGTGTCCAATTTCGCTTGACTACATTTGCTGTGCCTCAGAGGGGATTACTCACCACCGCACAACAGCCATTAGGTATTGCCTTTTCACAATGCAATCAAGCCCAAGAACCCAAAAATTCAGCCAGCTCAGGCCCAACTGTACATTGTACACTGATGAAAACTTGCTCCGTTCTCAATTGAACAATGTAAAGTTATGTTCACCTCAAAACAAGAATCGTCCATCACTTTCTTGAATTTTCAGCCTCTGCTTTAAAATTCGTACAGCGAAGCAGGCAAGAAGAAGGAGCCCACTTGAATCAAAAGGAATCTCATCCCCTTGACGCATTAGCATTAGCAGTGCATTAGAGGGGTTTCACCTTTTACACTGCAATTCAATCCACAATACAGCAAGTGGTGTTATCATCGCGAAATTGCACCTAACAGAATATTTTATTTATTCATTCATGGCCCAGCATATTTAGCCACCACCATTTGTGTACTGTGCAGTAAAAAGAAGAGGAACCCAATTTCCAAAGTAAAAGTTGACTACCAATTGCCAACTGCTTATCTAATTTCTGTTCTGCACGCCAACTGACTGCAGTTGAAGGCTCGGTTACGGTTCAAGTCATCTGCCAGCAGCAGCGAACAGTGGATTTGTATTTGTGTCAACGACGAAGGAGAACAAGGTTTCGCATTTTGTCAACTGTTTCGAAATATTTGTGAAAGTTTAAGAAGATTTGCCTGCGCTGCGATTTGCTGACAATTGACAAGTGTCGTTTGCGTGGAGTGTGCAAAGGCTCATAAACATAAACACGATTGGTAATTTTTACATGATAGTGACAATTGGGAATCCACCTGCCACTCGCTATTGTTTATTCATTGTGAAAGAGAATCACATATCGCATTACCAACGCGCTCATAATTATCGTCGACGTTACGCGAGCTTAGAAGATTAGAAACTCACGTCCGTGTTCACGCTCACATGTTCAGCCTCGGTCGGGGTGGCACAAGGCTCAGAACTGTGTAAGTTCCAATCTCCTAATTGCCACCGTGCGCAACCGTGAAGTGAGCCTTGTCTCGTGCACACTGCCTCGCGTTTGTGTACGTCGTAACCATTCTATTTCGTTAAAAATATAATCACCTTCGGCGTGCATGGCATGTGTGCGTCTAGAAAGAACAACAAGAAACCAGAATCCTTAATTATTGCGAAAGGTCCAGTTCAAACTCAATTTGTTATTGTTCTAAACTCGACGACTCGACTCGGAAGCAATTTAAAAACTCATTCTTCTGGCAGTGTAAACGTAATCGTCGGTGTTAATATTCAGCGCCTGACGCCTGCAGACGCATGTTGTGGAGCACGTTTTGTAAATTAGATTAGAAACCCCTAACTGGATTACGAAGAACCAGAAGCGGAGTACAAAAATACAGTGTCAACTTGTCAGTTTGAGTCAGTGGGAACCAACTTTGAACTTGGATTGAGTACAGTAGCGACGAAATATACGCTGGACCCATGAACTAAATAGAAAATCGAAAGTTCCAACGACTCGCCGACCGCCCACGCTGATTCGCATACAGAAACCTGGTGACCTCTGCCCTAAACCTCATTTTGAAGGGCCTTTGCGTCACAGCGTCTGCCGCCATCGATCAACCGATCAAGACAAACGGACTTCGCTGTATCTTCGTATCCTATTTTGAAGAAGTCTCATTCACATAATTGAGTCAGTGCCTAATTAACTTTAACTGCTACTACACTAAAATACAAATTGCTATTTACTACACTCAGTGCGGGCAAAGGCGGTGAAAAGTGGAAAGGAACGCTGGCCAAATGATGTCATGAGTTGAAAATTCTTAGAGTGCGCACGTTCATCTGCAGTTCAGATTTTTTTTTGCCATTGTATTCTAATTAACTGGTTACGAATCAGTTTAAACTCAATTTGTTGTTGTGTCTGTCTTGCGTGAGGAGTGCAGAAGCAACGTGAATGAGCAGATTGCTAGACGAGAGACCATTACAACGGCTACGAGTACTATTAAAGGAATCATTGTACCAGTACCAGTTGTAGAAAGGGTTTAACTTGCCGTGAATCGATTCCTCAGCTCATCAGTCGGCACAACTTGCCCACACAAGAAACAACGTTTCGCATCTCCAGCCTCAAGCTATCCAGCGAGTTGAACTTTTATTGCAATAGGATATCGTTCATTTAATATCATATCCGGTCTTTTATCGGCAGTGTTGGAAAGATACCGTGAACTTTGCTCGCAACACGCCTCTTAACTCCGACAGACAAGCCGCAAGCCAGTGTCCTTCAACGTAATTTTCATATTCCGACTTTTAAAAGTTCTAACACATTACAAGGTTCGACGTGAGAACCTCAGAAAGCCAAAGGAAATAACGCAGCTAAAAGTTGAGGTTATCTCGCTTTGTAGGCCAGTCTTCAGTTGACACTGCAAGCAGCGCGTCGAATTTTAGTCACATTTTCCTCGTTCGTACAAGTCGTGCAACGCAGCCGCAACAAGGAAAGTGGCAGCCTTCACCGCAAATTACCCAATTTCATCGTTAGTTTGTTCCGTACACGGGCAAATTTTGTGAATTGGGAAGGAAACTTTTGCCTTGAGCTTCTTTCAACGAAAGTTGTAATGGTAAGTCCGCATATTACGTATTGTGTTTTAGTTCGTTTCAAGACCTGCCTGAAGTAGGACAAAGCTTGTTAACATTTCTTTAAATTCATTTTGTTTCTTCTTTTAGACACTTAAGAATTATTCATCCATGATGGACGTTTCAAATGGTACGCCGTCTTCCGCATCGTCCACTTCATCCCTCATTTTCCCCGCACTCTCGACATCAAATCTGTCAACCATCGACGAACAGTCGCGATCCGCCAACAACGACAAGTTCATCCCCACGCTGCAGGCAAAACTGCGCAAATTCATCCTGCGATCAGCCTCTGCAAACATCTCCCACATTGATCCAGTGATTAAGTCCATTTATCTTGGAAACGTAGTCACAACCTGGGGCAAAGGCACCGGTTGCTTGGAGCGTCCAGCATCAGCATTGTGGAAGAACCACTGCGAAGGCCGAGCTTCAATCCGTATGACTGTAATGGTCACTCCTTCGGGACTGAAAGTTGAGACTTCTGAGCATGGGCTTACTGAGTATTGGAGTAAGTATTGGAATTTAGGATTCTCTTTAAGCTTAGTTTCAAACTTAACACGCTCTGGCGTCTTGACGATTTGGAAGGCTCTGATGAGATCCTCACACGTTGATGAGGCATCAATAGAAACACTTTGTTCGCATTGAGTGTGTACAGCTTTTCTTGAGATCTTTTGATGTTTTAGTGGCGGTGATTTGCTTAATGTGTCGTTGTCCAGCTGATCAGTCGAACGCAATAACTTGCTTTCTTCCTCGCCGGCTGATTGAATTGTGTTACCGGTCCCATCCTCTTCAGTGTCAGAGTCACTTCCGAAGATTCTTTTTAGAATCCGCTCTGACCTCGGTGAAATCATTTTCCTCCCAAGTTTGGATCCCTCGTGAACAATACTAATTAATTTTATAAATAAAAGTGATTTATTAATTTTAAAGTTAACAATGTTTCAGTTAATCAGTAAGGTAGTTCTTAGTCGTAACACAGCAATATGATGGAACAAAAGACAAAACAAAACAAGAAAAGACTCGTTTGTTTGCGCAAGAAGCAAAACAAAAAAATCGAGAGACATTTTTCATCCAATCATTTTCATTTTCCTTCACAGATAACCGTCTCACATGGTGTGGTATCCCGAACGATTCGCCAAAACTCTTCTGCTGGATTTATCGCCATGAAGGAAGAAAGCTAAAGCAAGAGCTTCGGTGCCATGCCGTCTTATGCAACAGTAAAGATGATGCCAGAACGCTGATGGAAAGTCTGAGGACGAGATTGTCAGAAGCCCTCTACGATTTCCGCAAGGAGAAGCTCCAGAAGCAAAACGCAAGGCTTTCATCTTACTATCAGGTTCTCTACAACTCGTCGCCCTCAAGCCTTTACCAGGGACAGCAAACACAGAATGGCAATGAGAGCATCACACCTAGTCAAAATAACTACAAGAAAGAACGGTAAGCGTCTAGAAAGATTCAACTAATAATTCCTTCTTTGTGTACCATCGCTATTGATTTCATGTACTAAATATGTCTGTTCCCAATTTCAGGCCATGCCCCTCCAAATTGTCCATAATTGAGGAATCCGAAGAGGAAGAACATTTTTTACTTCCCGAATTGACGAGCTACGACAAAGTTATTCATCACTTGCTTCAGTTGGAGCTGAGACACGACACTGCTAGATACCACAAGACTCCAGCAGCTCCGTCAACCGCGAATAGACGAACCATGAATTCCTCCGTGGTGAACACCGAGCCGAACCCGAAAATGAAGCACCGATCTTCATCATTGGACTCTTCTGATGGTACAAAATCCAGCGAAGCGGACTCTACACCCGCATCGGCATCGCCTCCATCCTCTGTCATTGTTGAGGATCAGGTTGGCCAACACTTGAGAGACATGGAGCTTACAGAAGAGGAAGATGAAAAGATCATGAGTAGTAGTGTCAGCAGCAGCCGGAGCAACAGCACAGGCAGTGAGCTAGAGCTAGAAATTTTTCCAACCACCAACATTGATGCCATTACCATCATCAATGCAAGTTGCACGAAGAAGTCACCATCCGCATCCTTCCTTCATCACCACCTGAAACAACTTCAACTCAACAACCACAAAAATAGCAACTCCATTTGCTACGAGCAAATTATTTGCAGCGTATAGCTTTCGATTCGAATATCGCGTTCTGTAACCAGTAAAACATCGCTTTTGTGAAGTCTGAACGAACTTGATGTTATTATTGAGGCCATAAGTGCCTTCCCTTTATCATCATGCTAATTTGAGTCTCAAATATTATGAGTAGATTAGAATTTAAATTATTTGTCATTTCATTTATAATCGTAATTTGTAAACCATTTACTCGTTTAATACGATAGTACGAATAACTCGGTAATGGTATACACGGTTGTATAATTGTGAATGATAACGCAAGACTTTCGGATACGTCAAATTTTATCATTAATTTATTTGTAGGCGTTAAATTATACAGATTTTATACAAGAATTATTAATCCTGGAATGGAGCGGAAGGAATTATTAATAAAATATTCCATTTACTTCAAATTTATGACGTTTTTGTTATTCATTTTCATTTTTCACACTACTTTCACACGCAGCGTCGAGAGTTCTGTTCTGTATTCAGTGAACCTTACAAACCTCAGCATGACCTACAATAAAGGGAACTTGTGACTAATGAGTGATTCTTAGAGTACAGAGGCTTGCAGTTTCAAATTTCATTTTCTATTTTGGAATCCCATTGTAATTTGAACTCGGCTAGAGTTCATCATGCGTAACGAGTAGCGAGAACGAACTGACTATTTAATGTAGTTTGCTTGTTTACATCTTCAGCTAGATAACCCGAGAGATGAGAGCGCATATCGCCTCGGAAAACCTGGAAACGCTGAATCGAAAGATTTTTCTGGAACATACAACGTGCAGGTTTCCTGACTTCATTCGTCGATTCGCCGGGAATTAGAAGTCGTAATCGGAGGGATTGAACTTAGGAATTCCACGACAACAATAAGTGGGGTAACCTGGAAATGCAGAAGCAATAGGTCTATTCAGCTTGGGTCTTTTCCCTGACATATCACCGGATGAAAACTGTGACGACGAAGATGCAGGAAATATCTGCGAAATTGTGATCTTGATCATGTTGGCAGTGGCAATAAGCAGACATCCGCAAAACCTGCAAACTTAAAGGTTTCTTGCTCTTTCTTGTCCTGCAACAAGCTGAAATTGCAACTCTTTTGGACATGCAAACTCTGTGTGAACGAATCCTGGATTGAAATCCAGACAATGAGCCGTTGAAGAAATTTAACGAATTAGATATTTGTTAATTACCATCCGTGGGCTTAATGGGCGGTTTTGTTTGTACACTTCGAAGATTGATGATGGATCCGGTAAATTGGTAAATACATACTACAAACGGTTGGATATTTCCCAAACAAATACACATTAGTTTTGTTCGGTTGAATGGCTGAGTTGCAGAGTGAGCAAAATATGTTTGGTATTGAATGGGAGCCCAGTAACTGACAAGATAAGATAATCACAACGAATGGATTAGTTTCTCTTTCTTATATGGCCTTCAGTTGTTTGCACATTGGACCGACACAAAGTGATGTACTCACAATTACAAAATCACATATTGAAATGCCGCAAACAGCAAAACTGTACAGCTTATGAATGAATGAGCACCACTTGGCAATCTGGACCAATTCTAATTAAATTACACTGATTTACAATTTGCTGATAGCTGGCTTGTACGGAATTCCTCATTTGACCGTGGTTAAGTAATAAATAGCCGCACTTTTCCGTAACGGATCCTCACAACCACGATTCTACGTATAAACTCGTGGTTACCTTGTGGTAGGGTCCTTTTCCGAAGGCGGCCACGTACTCAAAAGTAATATGCCGTGGTGTTCCTTCAAACGATGTTTTGGTGCCCGAGAGTTTGACCTTGCGAGTTCACCTCCATCCATTCAGACACAAGGAATCATTCCAACAAATGCAAGGTTCGAGGAAGAAGACAGGACTTCCTTTTTCGTCATCACGGCCATCTTCAACCCTGCCTCCTTTAAGTCACGGTATGACTTGTACCACAAATTCGCCCGCCACATGGAAGAGTGCGGGGCACAGCTTATCACCATCGAGTGCATATTCCCGATCTTGAATCAGAACAATTTTCAAGTGACTAGCGCTCAAAATCCACACCACATTCAACTAAAATCGAAGAGCGTTTACTGGGTCAAGGAGTCACTCATCAACATCGCCGCGAGTCGACTGCCAGCTCATGCCAAGTACGTCTGTTGGCTGGACGCGGACATTGAGTTTCACGACCTAGGCTGGATTGAGAGGACGATCGTCCAGTTGCGGGAGTTCAGCATAGTTCAGATCTTTGAGAAGGCCAACTTCTTGGGCCCGGCCGATGAAGTACTCCGCACTGACTACTCGTTCGGTTACTCGGTGGTGCATGAGAAGCCCATTGACCAGACACGGTACGACAAATGGTACCCGCACTCTGGCTATGGTTGGGCTACCAGCGTGAGAGCATTCAGACACTTCGGAGGACTGCCTGATTACGATATTCTTGGTTCAGGCGACCTGCACTTCGCCTTTTCGCTCTTGGACCGTGTCACCAATGCTCTGGAGGGTGGCCTGAACCCCGAGTTCAAGAATTTGATTGTGCAGCGGTCAAATCAAACGTACAACCAGTTACACCAATTGAGCAAGCAAGAATCCAAGGCGATGGTTGGTTACGTTCCGCTCACAATTAGTCACAACTGGCACGGGTCTAGGAAACATCGCCAATATGTCAACAGATGGAAAATTCTGATCGCGCACAATTTTAGCTACTCGCGGGATACAATTAAAACTGTCGACGGACTTTTGGAACTTGTCCATGGGCGTCGGTCCGACGAGGACAATGGGAAGCCCTCTCTTCAGGAAGATATAATTGCGTACTTTACAATGAGGAACGAAGACGACATCGAGTACGAGCTGGAAGACAATTCCATCACTGCGCATAAAAAGAAGAAAAAGAAAAGGCAACAGACGAAAAAGAGAAAGCTCCCTAAATCAGGTGTCAAATCAACGCATTTTGTTGGAGATTTGGGCTTCGGTTCCGAGTCAGATTCGGGAAGCCACAACCATTCAGGCAATTCAAGTTCGGATTCGGAGCGCAGCAACCAGTCAAATAACTCTGGCGGCTCTGGACCCGGTACCAGTGAAGGCGACGGTGATCCCAATTCCAGCGAAGAGGGCGGTGATAGAGGTTCAGATCTAGGAGCCGATCAGCCGGATGGAGGTACCAATGGCAATGAAGATGCAGGATATGCGCAGGATTACGGCGGAACAATCGAAACTACGTCACAGTATTAAATTCATTCTAACACGAAAAGACGGTTGTCGACTCTTTAATTTCATAAGACGGCGACAGTGGCGGCGAAATAATTTTTATTGACCAGATTGCTAATACGGGCTCAGCCGACATAATATCAGCTGTTCAGTTAACTCAGTACCAGTAAAATTCTCAAAACAACCTTTGACATAACCTTTTATGATTATGCTTTTATTCTTTCAATAATTTCAATTATTCACTTAGCGTGACGTCGGGTGTTAACAATTAACACCAGGATATTCAGCACAAAAGTTTTTTCGATTATTTTCAGTTCGCAATTCTTAAGTTCAGACGCCTTGCCCAGCACCTTCGCATTTGCGTAAGTCGCGACATTGATGTTGATCGAGATTGGGTTGTTGTTTACAAATTATGCTTCAAGGATTCGGCTCGTGCGTACGCACAAGCAGGAGCTTCGTCAACTCGCCACCACGCATAAATACACTGGGAAATTTGATTTGATAATAGTGGGTGCTATCTGGGCTTGATCTTGTTGACGACTGGCAATCTGTGAATAAGGAAGCTCATCACAAAACATTTTTGACAGATTCAGCAAAGGTTATTTGCTTGGGAAAATTTGTAGAAACATTAAAATTAGCATGCTCATAAAATTGTTGTACTAAGTATGACTTACAAAGAGCATATGGTCTGGGATCTCCATTCTCACGTGCGATCCTGATTTATGATGTGTTGATACATGGCGTCACAAAAATTGAGTACAGAAACCATTCGTGGAATTCGAGGTAGTTTCTTACGCTTTAGAAGTTCAAGTGTGAGAGTTGCTCAAGGAGCAAAGCCATCGGCCGAGTCACAGGCGCTGAGCTGCGCATGTTTCTTTGCGAACGATGAAACTTGTGCGCCAGCGCTGGCGGCTGAAATTTCCCAGGTCGAGACTTGCAATGACATTGGCAATGGAAATTACACTCAACAAATTCATGGTCGATGTTTTTTATGAACAATCTGGTCTGACCCTCGCTGGAGTTGGAATCTTGGCTTGGTTGATCGTCATCATTAGTGTCGTCAGAGAATTCACACACTGCCCAGCGGATTAGGAACTTTATGCGATATGTGTGAAGGTACATTGTGCAACGATTCGTTAGACTGCTGTTAGACTCACACGAACCGTATTCTTTGAAAATGGCAGTTGTGAGTTTGTGATTGAGACCTTAAATTTAAACTCTGGCAACGTAGGAAAGAAATATTCTCACGTTTTTGTTACCATTCGGGCTAACGAATACTTTAGTGCCTAAATTGGTCAAGTCTCATTATTTTCTTAATCACGTTGACAATTCCATTTTTCGAATTATTTCGTGATACGCAGTTGTGACTCGTGGCTGTAATAAATAAGAATTCCAGAGTAGTAAAATTTCATTAACTTCGCGCACGAGAATTTCGTCCAACCAGTTAAGGTGCCCGCAAGGTTGACAAACTTCATCCTGACTTCTGTGACACGTTTCTATACTCTGTCCTGCGATTCTACAGCGAGGAACAAAGCATAAACGTCCACTACAAGTGCAAAAACGTTCAGTTCCTTCTGCCGTGCATCAATTTTCTGCAACTTGCAACTAGCTGGTTAAATTACAATACTAATTCCAACATGTCACCGCCGCTAAATTCAATCGATTTGGTTGCCCAAGTTGATCTGGGTCATGTGCTGGATTCGATCTCTGGACAAAAGGTGCATCTTCAAGCAAGTATTCCGCTAATTCTGCCAAAAGGAGGTTTTCAACAGCCGAACCAAGAGCAGTTCTTCAAATCAGACATGTCATGGCTTACAAGTTGGATGAAACAGTCCGGCTTTATCCGTGTTGAGTCTGACGAAGAGGAACTTTTGGAGAAAGTTAAGGACTCGCTCAGTTGCTGCTGCTTCACGATGCCAAACTTCATGCTGACTGACAACGTTGTGAAGGACGAAATGAAAATTTACGTTATCTTCATGGTGGAGTCATTACTGCTTGATGATTTGGCCGAGACGACGAATATTTTTGGGAGCGGTTCCACGGGCAGCTCGCGGTCGCTTGAGTATTCTAAAATAATGCTGGATATACTTCAAGGTAAGTGAAGATTCATCGGGGTTGAGGGTTGAGGTATCACAGTTCGTAATACCCAGTGTACACTGAAAGGCTTATGGATTTTAAACAGGGAAGTACAAATGGATGTCTCTGCCGAAAACCTATCCCGTCCTGAAACCTTTCCTGAAAGGCGGGTTTCTCTTCTCAGAATTCGCACATAAAGTAGTGCCGGACTTTCGGAATGACTGCGTGCACTTCGCAAGAGGCTGTTCACGTTCACTGGAAGCTACCCAACTCCTCCAGGCCGAAGCAACCAAGTTAAACGGCGGAACAGGAACCGTTAAGGAGAATGGAACCTGTGAAAGCAAACACACTCCTGTTCCAGAACAGCATGTCGACTCCAGACAAGAACGTTGGGGCATCAACGAGCAGACATTCGAATACCTCCGGGAATTTGATTCTGGCGCTCTCTTCGTCATCGAACTCATGGCTGTACTTTCGGGTATCACCGTTTCGGACACCGTACGCGACACGCTTTACTTCCGCCGCATGATGAATCTGGCCTCTTCCATCGGCACGCACCTTAATGATATGATTGGGATCCGTCGTGACGTTGCATCAGCAAAAGAATCCTCTAACTTCAATTGCATTCTTTATCGCGTGACACAGTACAAACAGAATCTCCTGTCTTCATTCGAGAAAACCGTCCGCAGAGTCCAGGCTGACGTGCACGAGTTTAAAGTTATCTGTGACAAACTGAGGACACTGAACCCGAAAAACCGCAGACTGGATCAGTTTATTCACATTGTTGAGATGTACCTGGATGGGACAACGTACTGGTCACTGCAAACTGTCCATCGGTACGACGTTCAGGGTACAACGATTACAGAAGTCATTACAAATAGCGAGACAGGTGCTCCGGACGTGTCCGTAATCCAAGAATCATTGAAGTCGGTATTAATTATCGAGTAGTTAGACAAGATTAGAATTAGAGGAATTATTCGTAGAATTTCATTGTTTTTTGCTAAATAAATCCATTACCTTTTTGTTGAAGAGCGTTTTCAACCGTCATGTTTTACGTAAATGCCCTGATTACTCACTTAATGCGATCAACACTCTTGTTCGTCCGCAATCAAGTCATTCTTCTCCGTTGATTTTATCACCAATATTCGTCATATAGGCCAAAATAAAAGTGCATGAGGGCAAATAGAAAACAATGTACAATAAAAAGCATCTTCTATTCGAATGCTCCCAGGACGTGTTCTCTTTAGTTTTTAAAGCACATCTCATGTTCTCAAACACGCACGAGAACAGGGATTTTGAGGAAATTCATATAATTGGAAATTGCCTCACCATTTTCTTTACTACACATGTTTACATTGAATGGAAGCCTCCCGCTGTTGGGTCCTCCTTTCTGTAATAATGGTCATTAATCTCGTTAAGTTGGTGTGGGGTCATCTGGAAAGTTTCTGTTTATCGCAAGCGCCGTTTCCCATGTAGCACTCGAACTTGCACGGAGCTCCGATTTTGCTACGAACCTACACAACGAGTTGCGTAACTCTTTCTGAAGTTCAACGGAGTCACGGAAATTATGTGAGATGGAAGGTCCTCTGCGTAGTTACAAAATATTTCATTTAGACGGCTAATAATACGAGGACGCCATTTTGAGCTCATAGCGCGCTGCGCTTAAACTGAAGCTTATTGCTTTTGCAGCGAATGACAAACAATTCAGTTGGCTAGTCAAACTTGAAGCGACAACACCTTTCTTGTATTAGACATTATATTCAATTCCAAAAACGATAATTTTAGTTCTCCGCGTTGCGGAGCAAGCGCCTCGCGCTTATATTATACAGCAATAACCAATAACAAATCAGCTCTTCCGTGATCTCTTACGACGCGCTGCTCTAATTTTCGCATTCAGCTCTACCATTTTGGGTTCATCGTCAAAGTCAACATATCTTTCGAGGTAAGAACACATTCTATGCATATCGTACTCGACAAATTCTTGCAGTTTGGGCTTGAGTTTTAAAGGCAGGATTTCTTGGAATAATTTCGCAGTGTAAAAAGCGTCGATTTCTGGATCGTGCGTCGCTGACTGAATGTCCACGTCAAAGAATTTCATGCAAAGACATCTCAAGCTAATTGGCTCAAACGAGAAGGCGTGCTCCTCGTCTCCCATTGGTAAGATTATTGTTTTTTCATTCAGAGTTTTGTAGAAGTGGAAGTGCAAATTGTAAACAGTAATTCCAATTGCGTCAAGGTTTAGACTTATCAGATCTTTGTATGAATTCAGCTTTCCATTGTCTCCTCCTACCAAAATAACTAACTTGCCGCCGATCAAATCTTGCACCTTTTCTGTGACTTCTTCCAATTTTGGGAATGTGGAGTTAGCTAGCGAATGTGGCAGGAATCCGTTGCATTTGATGGTGGATGAATTTGTCTGGAAGCTATTGGCTACGTGGTAAATATTTGTCTTGTAAACTGTCTTCCTGTTGTGGTCAACTAACGCAACTGACCCGCAATCGAGGGTGCTATTATTCTTCGTCACAGTCCTGGTACAGATAATTTGTAGGAAAGTAGTTTTCGAAGCCCGAGCCAGGAGCATAGTCGTTCATTGGGAATCGAATCCAGTCTTCCGGTGGGACAGCTTTGGACCTACGATTAGCCAACCACCAACGCCTTTCCACTCGACGGCGGAGGTCCGTAGATGATACGCGTAGCGACGTCTTTGACCTTCGTAGTCTCGCATTTGGTTGTGCATTAGAAAGTACTTCGAGAATACGCCGGGGCTACCTGAGTCACTTCACCGACTTCCTGTGGATACTCGCAACTACACAATTCGACCTACTTGGTCGGTTCGTAGTATGTTTACATGGGATTGTACACGAGCACGACCCCAAGATAATAATGAACTCATGTTTGGCCGATTCCGATTACCGATTATAATGGCTTTATTTGGCAAACTCTGAAAATTTCAACATCAGACTGCAAAACAAGAATGGGTAGCATAAATTTTCCATTAATTTAATCAAAAGCGCTTGATTCTCGATTATCATTAAAAAGTGGCTATTTTGGTTTCATAAGAGCTGATTAATGCTGAAGATAGTGAACTGCCATTTCCAGATGTTTTCCCTTCGGATTATAAAATTGAGAAGATTATTCAGACGAAAATCACGGATTGCCATTCTCGATGATATCGTTTGCGGTCAAATTAGGTTTAATGTTGATCGCCTTTTTATTGTTTTATCTCTCCATACACAAAAGGGAAGTGATGCGCTAAGTGCAGCGCTAAATATATTGCTGATATGACTTTGTTCTGTTCTCACATATTCTCAAGAACAAATTAAAAACAAATACGCTTTTTAAGTGGGGATTACTCCTTTTTTGCTCGACATTTTGTCATTACTTGGCCCGTCGACGTATTTCCAGCTGCCCCAGTCACACTTGCGTACAAGAGCCGTGAGAAAACTGCACCATATTTTAAAGAATTCTATAGTATGAAAGCCACTCTTATTATGGGGCTTTTGACTTGTACCTGAATTTGAGTTGGAATTCATTAGTATGATGTACTATCCGCGTCATTTTCCTCTGGTGTTTATCGATCTAATTGCAACGTTGGCGACTTTTCTCACAATATTAATTGTACGAGTCAAAGTTGATGAAAAAACTTGCCTCACGAAGAGTGGCACATGTATGAGAGATTTCGACACAGCACAGGAAATTCAGTTAGTGTTCGCCTAGCCTGTTCGTTTATGATCGTCTAGTCTGGGATTTCCATATAGTAAAGCACGCTAATCAGCGGTATTCACAGTCTTGAGCTTCTGTCATTTAAGGAGCTCCAACGCGCTAACCTTTACTTAGTCTTTGACTGGAGTTCGGCTGAAGCGTTTACAAATTCAAAATTTGTTAGCGCACATTTTCTATTTGCCACATTGTAACGTTCCGTCAGAAAAAACTCAGAATGTCTCTAGTCGACGAAAACGATAACTGTAAAGAGTTCAGTGAGCGCAAAGAGTTTACCATGATGCAGCAGGAGATGGAAGACTCCTGGGTAGATATCGTGGACGAGCTCACGAACGACGCTCAATTCAAGGACATGCGGAGATCACTGGACTGGCTGAAGATTTTGATGGACGTGAATGTGCCAGATGGCAAGAAATATCGGTGAGTTGTTTAATTTAATGCATAAATTCATCTGCACACAGCAGCAAAAATTTAAACTGGCATTTCTTTACAGCGGACTCGCATGTCTGAAATTTTATCGTGAAATCACGAAGAATTCGAAGCATTCGCCCGAAGACGACCACTCAGCCATCATCATGGCTTGGTGCCTCGAAATTCTGCAGAGTGCCGCCCTCATTGCAGATGACATGATGGACCAGAGCCGGACTCGTCGCGGAAAGCCCTGCTGGTACTTGGTCGAGGGTGTTGGAACAACAGTCATCAACGACGTGCTCCTACTGGAGAGCGTCGTAAATCGCCTGATCGACAGACACATCACAAAACCATCGCATTACATTGCTATCATGAAACTACTCCACGACACGACAATACGAACACTTCTTGGCGAAGGTCTTGACACGAAAATGGGCCAAGAGGAAGTTGACCTCAAGAAGTAAGTTCCTCTATTTCGTAAGACTCATGGACTCCAGACCAGTGCCCAGACTTCCTGTACTAATCTCGCACGCACAATTCCAGGTTCACCTTCGACATCTACAAGTCAGTCGTAGAGTACAAAACTTCTTACTACACATTCTATGCCCCCGTTGCAATTGCGATGATTCTGGTAAGTGTTCGTAATTATCGTAATCCTTTGACAAGATTTTATAGGAAGAAATCAGAACAATAATACTTACTTCATTTTACAGGCCGGCAGAACAAAAGAGGAAGACTATAGCATTGTGAAGAAAGTCCTGCTTCAAATCGGCTACCTTTTCCAGATTCAAGATGACTTTCTCGACTGCTACGGTGATCCAGAAGTTACGGGGAAAATTGGGACTGACATCGAAGAGGGCAAATGCACATGGCTGATTGTTCAAGCTAAACAACTTGCTTCGAAGGATCAGCTGCAAATGCTGCAGGTAAAAAGATCAAAGGATTTTTCTTACAACGGGGCAAAAATTCAATGATTATTCTTTACATCCTTAGGAAATTTATGGAGACCCTTCACAAGCACACATGGTCAAAAAAATTTACTCTGAACTGCGCATTGCTCAACACTTCAACAAAGTCGAAGACAATTTGTACAACGAAATCAGCGAAAGTATTGAGCAGCTTCCGATAACCAACATGAAGGACCCCATGTATCATATCCTCAATTCGGTTTACAGACGCGATCATTAGAAGAATACATCACAGCACCTTAAACAGCTCAACGCAGTGAATTGTGAAATAGTCGGTCATTTTTATACATTAAACGAGTAAATTAATTATTTAACACGATTTCTTTATCCTAAAAAAGGCTAATAAATCATATACGTGGAATAAAGAAAGCAAGTGATTAAAACCTTGAACTCATTAGTGACCTCATGAATCTTGTGCTTCATTTCCGTCGAACGCCCGGTTCGGTGGGTCGATTTCCGGAACAGTCAGGTCAGAATTACATGAAACCTAACGCGGGCATAAATATCTCACACAGAGATCGGTTTCCAACCAAGGGATTCGAGACGTCAAAACACTTTTGTCAGGCCTGGGCGGAGTAGTGAGTTTTCCAGAAGGTTTCAAATTCCCAACAATGTTCTACAATTATTTAAGGTGAAGGGTGCCAAGATGATGTGATGCCGTGCAAAACTCTAGTAAATAACTCAAATTCCCAGATTGATTGTGAGTTTTCACACGGTCATTATTGTAGTCATATAACAGTGCCAACTGTGAGCTATTCAGCGCGGCGCGGCACGGCGCATGCGCGTATGCGTGCCGATCGAATGTCGAACGTTCACAGTTGCACTTGCGCAAGACGTTGCCCAACATTCCGAGTGTTCTTCACGCGTCTCGCAATTCTCACGACCGTGCGCAAATTAGACGCGTGAACGGTGATCTTTCGTGACATTCAACTGCATTGAGGCGTTTATCCACGTCCTTGGCCCTGACCGAATTCTAATTTTTGTTGTTTCCTAGATCGTGATAGCATGAATGACGGCTTGTAGTACAGTTAGCGCTGATTGGATGTGTGTGGCACTTCCTACTTTGGCAGTACACGTCATAGACTATCTCTCTCTGCATCTCACACGTCACACATTCTGTTAGTTTCTAGGAAAGGCGAGCAGTTGAAGTTCTTATTTTCCTTCGACCGGATCAGTGCACGCGTCAGTGCAGCCTCAAGAACAGTGATTTCTAAATTCCGCGCTAGGCTTCCCACATGGCGACTGTTCCGTTCAATTATGGAAAAATTCAACATCCGACTTATGGAGAGGCGACTGTCACAGGCGAACTTCAATTCGTGTTGCCTCCTGAAAAGTACAAGTACCCAGCCATCCTAAACGAACCGGACAAGCTGAAGGAAGTCGTTAAGAAGATCTTTCCTACATGCCGGGAGTTGTGGCCGGAATTACTGGATGAAGAAATCAAAGAAAGGGTGGAGAAGTTTGCGCTAGCCACAGCATTCGTTTTGCCCACGGGCTTGGAGGACGAGCCGGCAAGATTAATAATTTTCTCGCACATATTGCGGGCAACTTTCGTGGAATTTGTAAACTCAAACATTTTGGAGGATCCTGACCTACAGGCCGAAGAAGGAGGACCTGCCATGTCGTACAAGGACTTGCTGGGACGTATGAAGACTACTGAGCTCAACAATGAAGGCATCGAGAACGCAATTGACGAGATTCCGGCTGTTCTCCCTGAAATCTCGAATCTCAAGAATTTTATCACTAAACTTCACACGCAAATGAAGGCACTGCTCCCGGATGCACTCGAAAAGGTGTCGTACGAATCCAGAGTCACGATGCTTCAGGACATTTCTGCAATTTTCATTGTCAGAGAAATGGAGCAAAGTGGACGCAACTTTTCGTACACTACCCGTGTTGACTTTGACCGGTACATGCAAGGAGTGAAGTCCCAAATAGAATTCCATGCCATTTGCCTCGAAATTCACCTTACAGCTGATATCCGGAATGACATCCTGTTCATCACGTTGACAAATAATTTTGTGGATATCGTCATGTTTGTGAATTGTCTTCTCACGCTCCCGAAGACAATTCAGTCCGGGGAAGATGTTGGACCGATAATGCATTTGGTTCAACAAAAACTTACGTTGGAAGAAGCATTAACGCAAGTGAAAGAATGGCTCAAGGAATCGTACCATGACTACCGCCTCACCGTGGACAAACTGCATGAGGTTTATGGTGAAGATGAAAACATCGCCAAATACATTCAACTTCTTGGATACTTTCTGGATGGCTCAACTCATCGATACAAGACTATGAAGCAATGGGCCTTGAACATGGAGTAATAGCGTTTAACATAAACATTTAATCATTTAGACGGGTGACAAGAAATCATTTTATTTGCATGTGATACCAGTTCGGGAAGTTTAGTATAAATAATTATTGGAAGTATTTAGCTACTATTTGTAAATTACTTAAGTACAAACCAAACTGCAACCTGTCTGTCGTCATTTGTTCCAAAATCTCAAGACAAATTAAAACAAACGAAAATCTTTCACACAAGTTTTTAAATGAAGGTTGCTCTGCCAAAGCCAGGACCCGTGCTTCCAGCCTAGCTTCCTGAAAATGTCAAGAATTTTTTTGTCTTTTTCGACTGATTCGTCTGATTTTAGAAGATATTTCAACGCTCGACCGTAGTGTTCATGTTGAATTGCGTGCTTTATTGTCAATTCCACAACCTGAGAAAAACAAGACCATAAAATAAAGCATTCATAGTTGACTGGTCTTGAGACATTGCAATTTTACCTTTGCATCAGCAGGATCATAAAATGAACACACTTGTGCCCAGCACTCGTCAACTTGCTCATCCAACAAAAGTCCTTTCTTCACCATTGCGTCAGCGAACGCGCTTCTACTTCTCTCCATTAGCGATTTTACTTTAGGATTTGCGTCCACGTTCTTGCTTCCAAAGTATTGTAGCAGAGTGTTCTTGTCAATCAGTGACGTAATCTTGTCAAATAACTGACACATTTCGGCGTTAATTTCCTCTTTCTTCTTCTCATCGAGCGTGCTGTCTTTCTTCTGCGTTTCAAGCACAAGCAGCCGAGTGGTGAGCACATTTATGTAGTTCGGGTACGCGACTAAAAGTTCTTTATACAAATTAAGCGATTCTTCTGGGTCTAATTTTGTCATCCAGGACAATTTTATGTCGCGCATCTGATCCATTAAATCTTCCTTTGACTTTTCCGTTGAAGAGGAAGATGATTGTTTTAACTTCGGCGGTGCTTCGGGCAAAATCAGCTGGACAGGAGTTCCGCCTTTCTTTTCGTCCTTTTGCAGTGTAAGCGTGCCCGACAAGAAATGAGTCGACAGTGCACATGGTAGCTGCTTCAGGGTTCTACAGAATTCCAGTTTATAAGTTCACAAACACCTTCAAAGTATGTGCTAATTACACTCTTACTTGTCCGACATGAAGGAACCCAAAAATATAGAAAATGGGGTGTTTCGTTTCACTGTCGCAGTCCAGCCCGTGCCTTTCTTAACTGACCCGCATTGCACATCATGCAACGATTGATAAACTGGAAGCGCAATATTTGTTGCCAGTTTGAAACTGATTGTGAGCGGTAGAGTTGGTACTTGACTGTCCCCTTGAAAATTTCCTGTACCATTGCTGTTCATGAACTTTTCCAGGATTTCTCGCTTCTCATGGCGAACATGAAAGCGTAGCGTGTATTCACCTTTTTCTACTTTCGCGGACCTGTCATATTTCAAGTTGAATTAAATTATTAATGATGTTAAACCATAGTATTTATGTGATATTCACCAGTTCTGCGGGTAAGCATCGCCAGAGCCTATGTATCGTTTGAAATTGTCGAAAAGCAGCCACAGTTGTGACTCATATTCGCCTTCATACAACGTGGAACTGAGCAAGGTGCTGCAAAAACAAGGAGAGGCGATCATCTCTATACTGCGATCTTGTAGACTTCTAGATTCGCGCATACCAGTTAACTTGGATCGTGGATGGTTTAGTGACTGTGAAGTTGTACGTTGATACAAGTTCGTAGGTGACTCTCGAGTTAGGAAACGAGTCACGAGGAGAATTCAAGCCGTTTAGCTTCATTGAGACTGGCCTGTGAATTTGAATTTAACAGATTGTAATTTCGTTAGGATTGGCAGGTGGCATTAACACATACCTCAAAACGCAAACTTGATTTTTGAGCACAAGAGTTGGTGAAATTTCCTCACTTTGGAAATGTGTGAGTAAAGATATTTTGTAATACGATTCCACAGCTGAATAGGAAATGGTGCTGGGAGTGTGATCCATGGCTAACGACTTGAAAGTTATCGATGAGTTGATTATCACCGATTCTTTTGGTTCCGCCCACCATCTTCCAATTACAACTTCCATCACTTTCTCATCCTACATCAGATATTAACCAGCTCGTGAAACTAACCCCTTTCGGGTATTACATGGAGGATGCTACTAAATTCTTACCAAAACTTTAAACGTCTGCACTGATTCTTCTCCAGCAGCTAGTAGTACGATCTTGTAAAACTCCTCCGTTTTGCATGACTGGCCAGGAACAAGAATCATGGTGTGAATATTCATTCTGACGTTTCTTGTGGAGGTATTTTTCAAGGTGAGACCTAAAAGTGAATAATTTATCAACTTTGTCAGCTAGAAATGACAGGAGTTAAAATTCTACTATTCCATCTTTTTACTTACTTCCTTGCGTGGCCCCACGCGGGACGACTAAAAAGTATCGCTTCAATAGCCCAGGTTCGTAGGTTACTGGCGGAAAGTCAAGCGCCTTTGTGTTGGGAGTCAGAATGTGTGGAACGATGGCTGTTGCATGAAGGGAGAAGACAGCGCCGCGACCAATATCTTGCGAATCGAACGCATCAATTCTGTAATTATGAAGGCAAAGTGCATTGTGTTAAGTTCAAAATTAGCATTCATTCAGTGCTATTGTGTCTGTCACTCACCTCGCATGATGCACACCGCTAGCAAGCCCGTCAAGATCAAGTCGAACCGTAAATGTGCGCTGTATATTCGATAGGTCCAAGAATGTTGGCGGAAGGCACCACGATGCACTGCTCACCAGTGTTAAGTTGAGCCGAAATTTAAGCTTAATCTCCGAATCTTTTCAAGTCAAGTAGTAAGGTTAGTTGCCCAATAAGCAATCACCTAAAAGTGAATTACCTATGTTGTCACTATCCAGGAAGATTGGCTCAATCGTGACGCTGAATTCCCTTTGTGTATTCGTGTTTGCATCTCGCACATAAATTCCCTTTGCATTTCCGCCAACAACTATCTCAAACCTCACATCTCTCTCGGGCGCATTTGAATATAGTGACAATTTTTCTATCAATGGTTCGACCTACACGAAATTTGGGTTCTTATAATAATTGTTATTGCCATTTCAATTAGCAGGAATTGTTTCATTTTCTCGTACCTGAATGAGACCAGCACCAACCGAAAAAGCATCCATACCATCAATTCGGCTTGCACTATTTTCAATTGCTCTTTTGAGACTAAATGGAGAGTATGATATACCCTCTCTTTTGGCCACGCACAAAGCCAATGCTGAAATTGGAATCAATGCATTTGTAATGGATGATCACGAGAGTCAGTTGTATTGTATAAATTATTCACCTATAACGCCAGAAACGTGAGGAGCTGCCATACTGGTTCCATTCATAAGTTGGCTGTTTCTGAGCGTGAAATTGGGCACGGATGTAATCGCACCGCCAGGAGCAGACACCTACATGCCAAATACTTGCATAGGAATATCGCTGCTAAAACCAGTTTCAGGTATGGAAATGCACTCACTGTTACTCCAATATCACCTGTGGAAGGAAGTTTATCATTATATCGTTTGCACCTCAATTAATACAGCATGTTGGGAAAGGCAAATGCACATACCGTCGAGCGTTGGACCTCGACTGGACCATGTAAAGGGCATAGACGGCAACTTGTCCCGCAAACTGTATTCACTAAAGCACATTTCCGGCGAGACGTACGCACCAGCACCAATCACACAGTTTGAACAAATCCAAGGAGGAGTCCCGACAGTTGAGAGTGCTGGCCCGTGGTTACCAGCACTTGCCACCCAACTCACGCCATACTTTTCCACCGTCTCACGAATAAGCTGACCAATACGACTGAAATTATGTCAGGCACAAGTTGGTAAAAGGCTGTTAATTGCATTCATTCTAATACGTATTATCCTCACCCATTGTTACCCCAATGTGCATGTTCTCCATAGCTCATATTAATAACATCGACGCGCTTGTTGTTTTTGGTAATGAAAGCAATCGCTCGGCTTATCGCGGTTCCAGTTTCCATTGTGTCTAACCGGCCGTCGCCAATTGTCAACGAGATTATTTGCGCACCCTAAATCATCGTCCACAGCTGGTATTAACTTCCGTGCTCAATATAGAAATAGGAAAGAAAAGCAAGATTCCTACCGGCGCGACACCATTCATGATTGGGTTATCCTCAAAATAAGCTGCTGCAATGGATGAGACGTGCGTGCCGTGGCTGCCGCAAATTCCCACAATTTCCAACCGATTTCCATCTTCCCAGACATTTACACTTATAGTCATCTTATCTTCCGGGGTCAGTTCAATCCAATCTTGATTGTACTTGTACTCTTCTAGCAATTTAACATTGGCCACACCAGCATGATCAATAATTAAGGCGACTTTCCATCGCTGCGTTGCTGAGTTTTGAAAAAGTACGCAATCAATGATATCTCCCCAGTCTTTGTACTTCTTCTCCATGATATCCAGAGCCTGTGGAACAGAGGAAGTTTCAAGTCAAATGCCAAATCCATCAGGAGTGCAGAGAAAAGTTGGACCCTTCCCAACTTCTTTAGTTGAGAAAGTTGGACAGACGGCCTCACCTCAATTTTTGCTTCCGCTTCCTCCTTTTCCAGCTTTTCCTTATCAGAAACGCCTGAACCTGGCGGCGGAGCAAGCACGGACACTTCTGAATTTGCACTCAAGCTGTTTTCGCTTTCAGGGTTCGAGGTGAAAGCGTCCGGACTGCTTGCATTGTCTCCTCCCACAATTGCCGTTGACGGTGGGCTTCCATTCTCGCTGTTGTTCAATGCAACTGTCGACGGAGATCCAGTAGGAAGCGACAGGATAGCATTGGTGGCATTGCTAGTAGCTAATCGGTGGTGCGGATCCCAGTTGGCATCCTTCCGCTTCTTCTCAAGTCTTTCTTTGAGTTTTGGCGTGTACAATTCAAACAGCGGTTTAATGCCTATTAAAAACATGCCAAGATTTAAACCCTAGTCCTCAATTCAGATTCGGTATTTTAAATTGTACACCGTACACGTACCACAGTGATATTTTCCCGTGCTATTAAGAGTAGCCCATTCTTGTGGAATTTTAATTTTTATACCACTGGCAAGCTCCAAGTATCCGTCTGCATCCGTTGAGTTCACAGTGGAAGTGTCCACGTCTCCAGATCCACTGCAATCGTACCTCTCAATGACTTTTGGCAGCCCTTGACTAGTTACCTATCAAAATTACGGCGTGAAATGAAAACCTCCTTCTACTCACTACAAGATTGCCAACCCAGCTGATATGCGGCTGAAACTTACTCGTAAGCCTGGCGCGGCAGGATCTACTCCCGAGTCCATGATGGCAATAATTGTTCCTCGTCCATCATCTTCTGGCCTCTTCGACAAAAACGAGAGAATGCCCGTTTCTCGTTTCGGTGTTAAACACCCGAGTGGAAAAGGTTCCATTTAGAAGCAGCTGCCCAACAACAGCAGTGAAATGGACGATGTGTAGCTGCAGCTGGGTTTAATGCCTACGAAAATAAGTTATCAATATCATTCCAGATTCTCCCATGTATACGACTTGACCATTGATCGCATGTTCAATGAAGTAATGGGCTATGAAGCTTCAAGTAAAAAAATATACCTTGAATAGAAGTGCCTTCACTTTCACCTTCCAAATTGCAATCAAATTCACCGATTGTTGTTGAGGCAGCTTGAAATGGTACGCATTCACCAGTCTTGAGTCTTGCTCAATTTCAACTCGAACTCATAGTTCTTACCAACTCATCATGACTTACTACATCTACATGGTAGAAAGCTGCTGTGCTGTTGTACAGAAAACTCTCAAATTTCGCGCACAATGATACAGAATCTGCCGAGACAAGCTTCTTGTAGTGCGATACATTTTGCACGCGTTTGTATATTTCCAAATCGTTGAATTCCTTATCCGAATTCCGGTTGTAATCCAAATAAACTCTAATCAGGTTAGATTGATGTCGTTAATTCGCAAGGATGAGATGCTTCAAGTTTCAAGTTTGTGTGCATGCACGACTTGTTAGCCTTTGAGAATTGTGAATATTTGACAATAATTGTCAAACCATATAAGAAGGTTTACACGGGCAGTGACATTGAAAGTACAAGTGCATGAAGATGAAATGCATTTAATCAGTAATCCGATCGGTAGATTGTAACTTTTTGAATATTGAGCTTTGTGGGAATCATAAAATCGCTGCGCTGCTGGCTCAAATTGTTTTACTTCTGTATGGGCTATCTCATTTAGCACAAGCGAATTTCATTCCGGTGCGGCGTAAGCATTGGCTAGTCCATCGAGGAGCATATTTTCCCTACAAATTATCAGTTTCAATTCACACGCATGAATTACAATGCATCAACTTTGCTGAGGTGGTTTTTACAAGGTATAAGGTAGCTACTCCAAGATGCAAGTCAATTATTCCAGTAGTTAAGAAAGTTGCAGCCTGCAAAGTTTAATGAAGTAATCACCCTTCATCTATCCATGATTCATGACAGGACGGCTGACGGATGGCACATATTCGCGATTCGCGTCTCAAAGTAGTTCTCCAGGTCCCAAATCCAAAAGTCGTGTCACGACTTTTTTTCTTGCACTGCATGCAAAACATATTAACCTTTTGTGTTTGCTCGTTCCGTGAAGGTCACGGTAGTTTAGCTTTAGCAAGCAAGATAAGCCCACTAATCTAATAAGTCGACTTTTGCGATACTAGCATCACTATCCCGTTCTTTATTAACTTAACTCCAACAACTTCTGGCGTCTCGCATGATACGAGTCAGTTTTTGTCAGAATCATTATGTGAATGGTCCAAAAGGGAATTCAATAAGACGGCTGTTGTGATATAACCATAACCATCGTAGTAGCTGTAGAGGAGAAGGTCAGTGAGAAAATAAAAGAACACGGTTACTTCTTACTGTTTCTTGCTGCATTATTCGTGTTGGCTCAACTGCACATAAAATTCAAACTAAATCCTTCCTCCAATCCGTCCAGCTGCTTATTTATTGAAGATTTGACTTAGGTTTTATTTCTTTCGTGCTTGTCTATAGACTCACTCGTTCAGTATCTTCTATCTCTATCTCTCTGCGCCTGCCATTTCAATTTCATCTTATTTTTGTTACATATTTGTACGGTACACGCGTGTGAATTGGGAATTGCAATTTTCTGCTGAGCGTGCTGTGCTCTCAAATGGTACAATGTGTTAACTTTGCAATCTGGTTATGTCAACTCTATAAATACATCAACATCACTTCAATATTAGCCTCTGCATCCAGTAGGAGCCTGTTTTGTGTACAGTCATTTTTCTTATTTGGTGTTGAATACTTGAGTAGAATGGACGGATGAACATTTTTCGTTTCACGGGCATTTCGTGTGTGTCACCGCATACCGCATCGCATCACCGACAAGTGATAAGCTCGATTTCAAGTACACACTTGTAGCATTATTTGATTGAGTTCGTGATTTCAAGCCTGTGATGCAAGTGACTGTAGAATAGATTCGCAAAATAGTACGCATATTTAAGTTGGTAAAGTCTGATTTACAAAATGGATCCGTCCGCATCCAACGACATGGTTGATTCCGCAACTCCTTCCAGCAGTGCCCAAGCACATGGACACGTCAAGGAACGTGCAATCGGCCCACCAGCCATTACCACTGGAAGTGTTAAGAAACGGGCGTACAAGTTTGTGGAACCGCCCGGCATCATGGAATGGGTCATTTCATTTGTAAAGAAGTGTCTCGTTTGTGGTTTGGTGTACTCTTTTGGATATTTTCAGGTTTGTACCGACGACCGGAAACAAATTACAAGGTGTGGATATGTGATGGTTAATGAGTTTACTTTTTAGATAAGCGTTGGGTGGTTGGTCGGACCGATCGTGCTTCTGGTTGCCCGAGATCAGTGGAGGCGTCATCATGATGCTCAAAGACATCTCGCCATGGCTTCGGCTCGTGGCGACGAACGTGAAATTGTACTCGCGCGTCTCGGCGACAATCTGCCCTCCTGGGTTGTGTTTCCCGATGTGGAACGCGCTGAATGGCTGAATCAAGTCATCAAGCAACTGTGGCCTCGGATTAATCACTTCACCTACGATTTGGTTGTGAACACAATTGAACCTGGACTTCGGGAAACGCTTTCAACGAGTTACAAACTTGGCTCATTCAAGTTTGAGAAAATCATTCTTGGCGATCAACCGGTTCGCGTTCGAGGTGTGAAAGTGTATGATGAGAAGAAAACAGATCGGAATGAGATCATCATGGATTTGGACGTGGTGTACGCTGGGGACTGCGATTTCAGATTTTCAGTTGCAAAGATTAAAGCTGGACTTAAAGATTTACAAGTAAGATTGAGGGCAATATGTCAGTTCCAATTTATTTACTTTTATTCAATTAATCCTACAAACGTGAATGTTTTCTTGCAGCTAAGCGGGACTATGCGCTTAATTCTTAAGCCACTGATCAATCAGATTCCTTTGGTGGGCGGAGTGCAGTACTTTTTTCTGAATCCACCCACTCTTGACTTCAATCTAATCGGTATTGCTGATGTATTCGACATGCCTGGGCTTTCAGACCTGCTTCGTCGTGTTGTACAAGAGCAAATATCTTCGATGGTTGTCCTGCCCAACAAAATGTTCATCCAACTGTCTGACCTTGTCAATGCAAGAGACACTTGTGCAACCCAACCACAGGGTGTAATTCGCATTTGTGCTGTCGAGGCGAGAAATCTGCTCAAAAAAGATGTAAGCATGCGATAATTACCTTTAGTGAAGCACATGCACCGAATAATTGAATTCCTATTCACAAAAGGTTGGAGTGCTTGGTACCGGAAAGAGTGACCCATATATTGTGCTTTCTGTTGGCGCTCAGCAGCACAAGTCAAAGGTCATCAACAACACCGTGAATCCGAAATGGGAATTCTATTGCGAGGTACGCAAGCAAGTTAATGCAGTGTGTGGCGAGATTTTGCACACAAAACGAAAACGAGGACAGAATACTAATCCGTTAATCGATTGCCTTTTTGTTTTTTTAACAACTGTTCACAAACCCGTTTTTACTTGGTTTGACGATGTGTTCCTCCTCACATTCACTCAACTGTTTTTCAGATGTTGGTTGAAGAGCTTGGACAAATTTTGAATCTTGTGCTGTATGATTACGATGACATTCCAAGACAGGACGAGTTTTTGGGAAGGTTGTCATTGATAATTAGTGATTTTGCTAAAATGCTCTGCTTCCTTTCCTAACCAACAGCTTGGAATTGGTTTTGGTTTTCGGGCTATCAGATCCTTTTGTCACGATTACCATAGTGCCTTTTTGTCTGTTAGCATTAGCACAACAAGCATGTTTTGTGATCTGTTGTGTTATCGTCTCAATCCTTTCAATGCGATGGTTCTATTTGTAGACTTTAGTTTGTTCCACCGAACAATGGGCATTTCTTGAGGTTTGGGACTATGATCCAGGATTTCCTGGAGTGTTAAACGATGATTTCTTGGGGCGGTAAGGCTTTTTTCGGCTTTCACCTTTCAGTTCAGTAGTCACCTTCAAGGCTTTCATCGCTAAAAGCCAAACATGTCCCGTAGTCGACGGCGAACCGCATTGCTTGCAATTTCAGCCCTCACATTTCGGCGTATCTGACTTTGGACATGTTCGCAGGGCATCCGTCGATTTGGCACTCGTACGGAGAGAAGGCACGGTTGACTTGTGGTTGGATTTGGAAGGTGTCAAGAAAGGACAAGTCCACCTTCGCCTGACGTGGTTGAGTTTCACGGACAACACTGCTGAACTGAAGAATGCGGTCGAGGAATCCCACTATCCAGGATTATCGTCTGCAATGCTTTCAGTCAAAGTTGACTCGGCTAAGAATCTGCCGGTAAGTGCATTTGATAGTTCTGCATTCAGTGGACAGCATGCAATGCGTAATTTTCGTTTGAATTCTCAGACTGTTCGCGAGGGTTCCAAACCCGACCCGTATGTAGTCCTTTCTGTCGGAAAGATTCAACAAGAATCGATCACACTTGAAAAAACTTTGGACCCAGTCTTCGAAGAAACATTTCACTTCCTTGTGCGCAATCCAAACACGGATACACTGCTCCTCAAGTTTGTCGATCGCAAGACAAACCACGAGCTCGGCAGCATGAAGCAACCGCTGGACTTTGTCATGGGACGCCCGCACATGGCGATGGAGAAGCAAAACTTCAATCTGAGCGTAAAACACGATTCTAAAGTGGCACTTGAGATGAAGATTCAAATTCTTAAAGCTGGAAAAGTTGAAGAGGTTTCGGATAACTCCGAAGGTGAGGATGAAGGGATTGTGAACGATACAAGTCGGGACAGTCAGTCGCATCAAAGCCAAGCTGGAGCAGGAAATTCAAATCGTTCACCTAACTCGCTTGAGCGAACTCAATCGACTCACTCAGCCGCAACTCAACCTTTGCTCGACAATCAGAGTGCGTCGTCCAGCAATGATGGAGACGGCCACCATCCGGCAAGTCTTACGAAGAAAGTGTCTGGTCACATGTCAACATCAGCACCACTGACATCGTCTCCTGGGCAAGGCAGTGACGATGGAATGAAAATAAGACTTACAGTTCGATACAGCGCGTCGACGCAGATGCTTGTCGTTGTTGTGCACTCGGTCGCGAATCTTCCGATCGAGAAAGAGGAGCTGCCCGACCCGTACGTCAAATTATACGTACTTCCAGAAAAAAGTAAGAAGCATAAAACTGAGGCGCAAAAGGATCAATGTAATCCACTGTACGACGAACGGTTCGATTTCCCATTGTTGGACCTTCGTGGCAAAACACTTCATATTCAGGTAAAGCCATACTCTGAACTTGAACCTTTACGAGTGCTGCAATAAATGTACTTGGACTTACTATTCCTTTCGGTTTGCAGGTTTGCGACAAAAAATTCATCCGAAGCTCACCAAAGTTGGGCGAAGTTTATGTCGCACTGGAAGAGTTCCAAATGGGAAATGCACTGACGAATTGGTATCCCTTGTCTTAAGTGTTACAAAGTTAAAACCATAATTTTCTAATTACTCATCATACTTTTGAGAAGATCAAAAGCATCACTTCGAAATATGCAATTAGATTAAAAAAATACAGGTACTTTTGTTATATCTCCTAAGAGCTTATGAATCCTGAATTTTGATAGCATATTCATTTCTGGCATCCTTTACTTAATTACTAGAGTGTTCTTGTCTCCCTGATTAATATTTTGTGAAGGCGAACATGTTGTCCTAATTATACTAGGAGATTATGATTCTTCCGTCCCTAAAATGATTCCTTTTATCTTAACCTTTGTGCATTAACCAGGTTCAATGTTCGGAGAGATTGACCAACAATATCGTAGTTTCGGGAGATACTACATGTAGAATACTGTAACCCAAGGTGCTTCAAGAAGAAATTCATATCAAATGTGAAATGTAAAAATGGTAAATGGAATACAACTCAGGCAACATTTCACACGTGAAAATTGTGATATTGAAATGGCTTTAAATTAATTAAATGCTGTATGGGCATCTTACATAATACAATGAAAACAAATAGAAATGTCTGAGTAAATGCTATGAAGTCAGAATGAAGGTGTTGAAATGGATTTAGCACAAGTGTATTTAATGCTTATGTTCACGGAGTGCATTTGAATCATATAATCATGTGTGTAATCATAGATCATTGTTATCATTGTAGGAATAATTTCAGAGATTAGGAAATCTTGAGAGCAATAAAATAAAAATACGAACCATCTTGTCTTCAGCTACGGCTTTATTTAAGGGTTTATACGCTACAATCATTATTAGTTAGAGGTCAAAGGTCTTTCAATTAGGTTTGTCTGTAGTTAATTGTGCGTCAACGCTTGGACTGCTTGGATAGCACCCCGTTTTCAATTACGTAGCAATTCGAAGAAGGGCAGAATTTTATCTACTATTGCGATCACCTAGGACGATTGGCCGGGCCTCAGCCTTGCATATGCATTATAGCTTAACTCATGTGAACTGTGCAGAACTTAATTTAATGGAGCATGACAATCATTAAACCAATCAATTCAGTCTGCTTGTGTGCGCTTTGAACTTCCAGTTCTTGTTACAATTTCTAACTTTTCCATGTCATTGTCGAAGTCTTTGAAGTTATAGCATTCATTGCATATGCCAAATTATCTCAACGTGGAGTGGCAACGACATGTTCTGATCGTACCGATTGCGATTCTATAACATGTACGGATGGCTAATCTGACTGCGTCGCAAATGCGCCTTCTTATTAATTGAACAGGTCTATGCACGCGTGTAAGAATGGAGGGTCGGGACTCTCGAGACACTATCCTGTGAAATCATGTCATGTTACATAATTGAAATTGTTAGGATTGAAGTTCAATTTCTTTTCGACTTTCGTGCACATAATTGAAGTTAACGAAAGTTATGTTCGTCGCGCTCATGAAGTATTCAGATGAGCAATAGGACAAAACTGCGCATACTTTTCTGGAATTTGTTCAATGGTCAGACTTGAGTGAACGAAGCCGTGGGTGAAGTGAACTCAACGGGGTCAAATTGTCGGCACCATCTAAAACTTGGTTAAAATGATCTCTGAAAAAGTGTTGAGGGTGTTGGGAACCATGTTTCAGTACTATCATTATTGGAAGTCGTACCCGTTGGAATGGGATTTCGAAAACATGAGGCTGCGATCCACAACCAACTTTTGGAATAACACGTCGATCTACCTTGTTACAGCATTCAATTCGGCCACAAACCTGATCTTGGTAATTAGCTGGATCCGAATGGCTATTCGGCAGATTTTGATTCATCAATCGATCTCCTTGCACATGGTCGTTCACTTCTTCTGCATATTCACACAAACATTTGCTTGGGTTTCAAATCTGTTTCTCCTCCTTAATCAGAAGTATTACGAGCTGCTTTTCAATCGAATACTTCTAGCCGATCGCAGTTTTCAAAGTAATACCAACTGATACTAAAAGTTAATCTGTGGGATTATAATTTCAATTCTGTTCTTTATTGTGTGTATTATATATAGTTAAATACTGCAAAGCAAAACCGATGGAACCCGAAAGAAGGTCACGGATGGTCAGGTTATCGTTGGATGTCATTCTTCAGGGACTGCATTATTCATGTGCTGTGGTGCTACTGCCATTATCGCTGGATATTTTGTTGAACAAGAACAACGTTTTCCGTGTTCATTTGATTCCGGGTAACGTAAACGCATGGAACCCCGAAACGAGTCGGTTTGACTTCCTTTCATCCGTTAACTTAATTGGCTGGAGCTTGCTGAGTTTGTTTGCAATGCTAACCACTACCAACCTTTCACTGTTTCCACTCCTATTGGAAATCGTGTACATCACTTTCACTAAGTCTTGGCTATACGAAATTAGCAGTGGAATCCTCTTTAAACGCAGTAGCTGCAGTCTGCGTGAGCAGTTTAAAGTCTACGATATTCTATTTCTCGTTACAAACGAGTTTAACTCAATGCTCCGTGGATTTCTTCTTCCCTTTCACATGATGACGCTGAATTTGGCATTGAGCTGCTCCATTTTTACAATCATCAACTTTTCTGATCATATCTACGAGATGAACTTTGGCATGTTCAGCATTTACATGGCCTGCTGCTCTGTCGCGTTTATAGCAGTCATTGCCGAGTACCTTTTCTTTGTATCAGTTGGGAAAATTAACAGCAACTCGATCCTATTTTTACGACGGCACGTTTTTTTTCGCATTAGAAACCACGCGTGTACAGGCATAGAGAGAAAAATAATCAAGTCATTTGCCCCGCTCAAACTCTACGCCGGGGATACGTATTTTGAACATGGTACCTATGCAAAATTTTGCTACTTCTGTCTCACCTTTTTCCTACCATTTTTGTTTGTAAGGTCATAGGTTATGTCCCCACTGCACAGCTTTTGAACCATTTGGCTGCACGTGTGGGCTCTTATTTCAATTTAAATGTAATAAATGTGTACAAACATATTATTAAACTGCGTGTTTACTATAAGGTGGAAGCAGAATTTTTTCAACATATCATGAAAGGAATTACAGTTTGAGAGCAAGTCCAGCAAGTGGAAAGTTGTGAACAGTAAAAGTACGGAACAACCTGTCTCAACTAAAATCTGAAGGTTTTATTGGTTCCAAACACACTACAATTATTACGAGTGGACAACTGCACACGAGTGTGTGGTATACTGACTATTGCATTAGGTTAATTGTGAGTGAATATAATCTACTCCATAAACTACGAGTAAATTCTGACTGGCGACATTATTATTATTGACTTGTTGATCACATCAAGTTATCATTATTGTTGCGTTGATTGCACCCAAGTTGGTACCTCTTTGACACTTCCTGAAACCTGCTGAACTACGAACATTAACGCGCTAACCTAAAATGCAATGCTATAGCATAATACCAGAATATTAATTACCACTTAATTAGTACCATCAAAATATCAAGTGTACTTTATAACAGAACGACGTCTGGAGAAAGCTAGTTTGCTGCACTTCCATCTCGCAAGACTTGCCGAAGTTGCTCAATGCTATAAATAGACGAAAAAAGGTTGTATCTTTCCAACTTTTGCAGTTTTTGATTAATTTGAGCCTACCTGTACGCAGCATTGATTTGCTTGATCAATTTCCCCTTCAGTTTTTCCAAATCCCCACGGCTCATTTCAACTGGAGCAGCCGCCGTAGTCAAGCGAGTGGTTGGTGCCTTCGTCGTGCTCACAGTTGTCGGTGTGGTCAGAAATACATTTTCCATCTCACTGTTGGATGCGGCTTGTAGTTTCGGTGCAATTTCATTCGACTCAGTTGTAGCCAGTTTCTTTGCAGTAATCGAATCCCCAGCTTGCGGCTGTGCAACTTTCTCCACAATCTCTGGATTCGCAGGAGCGTCTTTCACTGGTGGAACAGGAACAGCCGTTGTCGTCGGCTCCATGACTTTCGGAATCAAAACCTGAGGTGTAATAATTGCTGCGGACACCTTCTGCATTGCGATCGTGCTGCTAACGTCACGCTTCTTCCGTCGCATGTTTGTCGCGAATGCCATGTTCTTGAAAAAGTCCTGAACTTGTTCCTCTTCCTTCTCGTGTTCAGCCTCCGACTTGGTGTGATGTTCGTGCTCCGCCGGAGCTGCTGTTGTGACAGGAGCGTGTGTTGAAGCGACCACAGCGTCGTGTGAGTGTGAAGACGGAGACTTGTGGACTGTTCCTGTCGCAGCATCAGGATGTTTGACCAGCGTTCGGATTGGAACCGGTGACCTCTTCTTCTTATCAATTCCAAAGTAGTCCTCCCAATCTATCGCTTTCTTCTGTGGCTGTAATTTTTAGAGGCAATAATCAAAGTGGGCCCTGGACTTGTGAAGACTCAATGTTATAATTTCACATACATGCCCCGTTCGCTTATTTCGCGTTTCATAGTAATAATTCTTGGCCGGAGCAGAGTCCAAATTCAATGGAATGGGCTTCTCATAATATCGTCCAGCCGTAGTTGCATCGTTGCCAGCCTTCGCCTTCTCAAGCAGGAACAAGAGCGTTTCCAATTCGTCCATGCTCAGCGTCGAGAGATCACTCCCATGGTAATGTGATCTAGATAATGAATTCTCTGCAGCATTTAGTATGCATTCGATTGACTTGGTCGTGCTAGCATTAGTCTCTTACCTTAAATTTTGGTTGTAGTTATAGCTGGTGCTGGGCAGCTCGTCTTGTTGCTGGTAATGGTACCTTGATTGGCTAGTCGCCACTATGAAACTCAAAATCACGAGAGGAACTAAAAATAAACTGAGCCTCGAGCCTGCCATTTTAGATCAGATCAATTGGCGAAAAATCAGAAACTTAGAACCAATATAAATTATTTCAATGAACTTAATTTGGAATGGAAGCGTCCGTAATTACATTGCGTGCTATTTAAGCGACTGGACGCGACTGAATGCCTGAGCTCGCCTGACTACTACTAGCTGGATGGCTGGAGTAATAGAAATGTCGTCCCAGTCTCTTGTATGACTCTTCATTATACACTGCGCATTACATAAAACATGTACATATTACAACCGTTTATCGTACATAGAACCGTTTTTCGTTCTAGAATCTGGATGATCAATCGATTTCCAGGAGAAGACAGTACATGGAACGAAAGATGATGATGCTGGTGACAAAGAAAGGCAAGCCAATCTCGCATGGGTTCGTGGAGAAAGCTTTTATGGGTCAGAGCCAGAAAGTGCTGGCTCACAGTTCTGATTGAGTCATTTGTAGTATTGCAGTGTTCGCCACGCAGTGCACGTTTTCATTAAGACCGCTGGAATGCTTGCTGACTTCTTTTATATGGAATTTTCCATCGCCCAGCAACTCCTTCACATTTCTTCGTGGAAGCTGTAATAAGAAAGCTCATTCTCGTGTCGTGTATTTACCGGTTTTCATTGAATTTATTCTTCCTAAGGCTCGCAGCTTACATTTATACCAAGAATGCTCTAAATTAAATTCCTGCACTAAATGATTGTCTGCACGTACTCATCTTGCAAGTCCATTATTGCTTTATTATTGTGCTGTACTACGTGTACGATGATGGCAATGACAGTCGTTGGGATTCATCCCAATTGTGAGATCCGGAGGAAGGTTCAATGCATTCGATGACTGGTGAAAGCGCCTGGGTGACTGGTGCCGTGGCGGTGGCGGTGGTGGAGGCAGCCGAAGCTCAGGTTCTTCCCCACCACCCTCGTCCTCTCGTCATATTCCGTTCAGATTTAAGTGTGCCTGCTGCAGGCTTTGACGATGTCGATGTGGGTACGTGTGGTAATCATGGCATGGTGGTGGAGTATAAGGCCTGTGATGGTGGCCATCGAGCCCGCCCGCCTTATCGTGGTACAGGGAACAATTTTCGCAATGACGCATAAGAGCAGGTCTTCGACGTGGCCCGACGCACCTGAAATCCGAACGATTCTTATATATTTCGCAACTGCGGCTTAATTGGTCATTATATTGGTGTACCTGATAGCGAATCGACATTCCTTGGCCATTTCCGAGCACACTGATATTGATTCACCTTTATTGTGGCAGCAGAATTCGAAAATAGAGACCGAAACTGCGATACAAAGCCCGATGGCAAGGACGATGAATACGCCACCTGAAATATGGCACATTTCGCTTGTAATGGAATACGTTTAAGCAAGTAACCAGCCAACAATCGGTGCTGGTGCTATCGTGGCTGGGGATACTTCTTACCAATACTATCAACGCCGAGCGCCGACGCTTTCGCCGCATCTTTCTTTAAGTCTGCGGAACATCCATTCACGCTGGCGCTCCGCCACCATTTGTTGTACAGACTTTGAATGATTCCCTTCTCAGTCATCTCAAGTATGGCCAAAGAAATCTTGTCTCGCCATGGAGAACCTGAGAACCAATGCAGTGCCAATTACGAGCATATGCCTATGCGCCTGAGAAGTGGTTACATGCAACAATTGAGTTACCAATTGGTGTAGCAATTCCATATCCCTTTGAGTCCAGCAAGCCTCCAATTTGCGTCAAGTTGCAATTTTGATGAACGATATAATTCAACATGGAGCTTTCCATCAGGAAGGCATAATTGTCCTCTTCCAGCACTCGCCGGATTCCTTCTTCGTAGGTTGAAACGAACACAGATGGTTTCCTGCTTTCCATGAATCTCCACATACGCTGGTAAGTTTCCATTTTAGAATCCTGAACAACACACGTCGGCTACTATCACATCTGCTTGTATGTTTTGTATCTCTCTACCGATTGATGAAACCTCAAATGGTTTCGCACTTCGCTGGCCGACGTATTTTATCGTCTATCAAAAATATCTATAAGGTCATTTCACTTACACGGAAGAATGTCATCGTGGATCCGGATTCCAATGTCCCGTACGCAATTTCACTTTGTTCGGAGAGGTCCTCCGCTGATTCGATTGGAGTGCTCATGCGTTCGACAGTTAAAAACGCTGAAATTAAATTCAATAGTCATCAAATATGCCAGGCACATTCTGGAGTCGGAAAATTGGAACCGCGACGAAGCGTAAGGGACTACCGGCAAGGTTGGCAGTGTACGAGGAGATCATGACGAGAGAGAAGAACCACCAGAACCCAGCTACGAGGCGCGTTGATATTCTTCTTGGATTCAAGTCCGAACCCTGCTGCATGAGTGTGCCAATGGGATACCAGAACGCGTTCGCCAATCCAAAGTGCTTGCCCTCTTCACTCGAGAATCTCGAGACAACGTACATTGTGAGTGACACAAATGTGTACGAGAACAAGATGGAGATCCAGATTTCAAATGCCAAAGGAGTTAAGAATGAGAACAATTTGGCGGAAGGTCGCTTTGGAACTTTGAACAGAATGCTGATGCCCAGATGCATGAAAGGCTTCGTGAAGTCGATTACCTACATGGACATTACGTATCTTATAAGTATACACTTCGTGTAAAGTTATTCCAATCCGCATGGGTTCAACCGATGTTGCATACCGACAAGCGAGCATGGTTGATTGTCATCGAACCGACTCCCAAATCCGCTTTCTGTCACAAACACATAAACGTAAACTAGAATCCAATTGTTGTAATTGTAAGGGCATATACTGTTTTACGGCGGAACTAACCTTGTCAAGTAATTGCCTTACAACTCCGTTCCACTCACCGGTTTCAGGATCGTACGCTCCATATTTTTTGTCGTGTTCGATCACAAATCTGAATCCAACTTGATTTGCTATTAGTTTCAGCAAGTCAATAGAGAACCCTTCAAATCTTGCGTTGCCCGTTTGATTGGGACGAATTTGAACGTAAGGCATTTCCTATTTAAATATAAGTCGCCATCTATGAAGCCATGATAGCAATCCGTCATCTAGTGTGAACTTACCAGCACCGTTGTGACCACAAGCGTCACATTTGCAGACGCGTTGACGGAAAATGGCTGCGTGATGCTTAGACCAGTTTCAGACGACCATGTGCCAATGTCAACCAGTCCATCCGCAGTCATTCGAAGAATGTCCAGGCTCAAGCCAACACGTTCGCCCTCACGAAACTTAACGGGACCGGTAGCACCTGGGAAGTTGACGGAAGAAATGTAATTGACGAGCGTCAGTCCAGCTGCCCATGGAAGACTCGCGTCGCAAGAGAGGTTTCCGGCAGGTAAGAGCAAGAAGGGATCATACGCGTGTAGGCCTTGCGAGAACGCTTCAACGTTGTCCAGTGCCAAACCTTGCTCACTCTGTTACAGAAATTAATCAGAAATCGACGAGTTAGCTTACGCGTACTTCATATACATACTGCTAACAATAAAAAAAACTTGTTCATACCATTAATGACAAATTTGTGATTCCAACAAATGTGAGGTTAAGATTTGTGAATTTCTTCAGATCCAACTGTTTTGCATCCAGATTCGTAAATACAAAATGGTGGTCATTAATACCTTCGTCTTGAACTACTTGTAAAAGCGGGATAACAGACTCCAAGTCGCAATCTACAAATAAGGTTTTGACTCGTTTGCGAACTTCCTGCAAGATTCGAACTGTTGGTAGCTTTGCCTTGGTCGAACTGCTGGGAGTGGTGGTGTTCCCAGTTTCATATGCATCTATATCAACGTTATTTTCGGTTGTGGTGGCTTCGCCAAGCACATTTTCCAGCTTTCTCACGAAGATAATGCGTAGCATGGACAGTGTCTTAGGCTCGTTCAGAATGTGCTGCAGTCGCCGGAGCCCCTCTTCGTCCTGATAAAGCAAAGCAATCGTCTCGATGTTCAAATATTCTAAGAAATCAATGAGGAATTTGTTCCAATGATTGAATCCCATGCTGGAAGAGAATGTGAATGACGATGCCATTGGGAATGTGCTGGGAGACGAAGTGGTCGTTGTTGTGCTTGCGGACGCAGGATCGTAGCCAATTGTTCCACCATTGCTGTATGTGCTTCTCCGGCTCGTAAAGAGCGGAATATCAAATGTGCTGCTGACGGATGTGAGGAATGCATTGTCAAACGTCGTAAAGAAGCCATAGACGCCAGCTCGCAGCAGTTGGCATGTTTTCTTGATCAGCTCCAATGAGGAAGTCACTTGAATCTCGACAACCGTCCAGTTCCAGGCCACCTGTTGGCTGGCAGTGCCCTGAACCTGCACAGCGGAAGGCGGAGTGGCGGACTTGAAGCCTTGCAGGTAGCCCAGGTGGGCAGGGCCATTTCGGTCTGATGGGTGAACGAACAGACCTGAAAAAAGGCACAGTGATACTAAATTGGCGAGTAAGTGATTGAATGCCAATGCAAGGCCCAGAAATTTCATTCATCGCATGCATAATTTGGTAATTGTAGGTCTGCTCCCACGAAAATCATTGCAACCATTGCGAATGCATTGGAAGGTAAGGTTCACTGCCACAGCATTTTGGTAGACTTCTCCTAATTTTTCCGCTCCAATTACTCCGTGCAACTCATTCGACTCCGTACTGTTCTAAGATGCCAGCAGAGTCAAATCATTTACTCTGCTTTGGTCTGGGACGAGAAAAAACTGAAAGTGAGTCTTTAAAATTGCTTGTACATAATAAAATTTCTTGTACACAGTAGTAGTTAAGACTGGTTCAGTTCATGCTCACTGCTCTCAACAATGTAAAGTGGGTCAGTGGCAATGGCAAGGCAAAACAACCAGCCACGCCACAGCACAGCCTAGCCGAGCTAAACTGTTATTATGGTAATGAATTGCGCTTCGGCAGAATGCAAGCAGCAGCAGCCGAGGCAGAAGAGAGAGTGAGAAAATGAATTGTGGACGTTGTTCGCATTGTGCTCCACATTCAGCTCTGCCAGCGCCAGCGCCAGCACCATAATTACGCAGCCGAATCATTGTGACTAGGAGTTCACCGTGCAATGTAAAAACACGTTACGCGTTGCACGTTATGAGTATTTAATTGTTGCAACGAGTTTTCCATTTTGCATGCCACCAACCACCAGTTAACTGCCACCGCTCGTTTGTAGTACAGCACGTCTTTGTTTCTAGCCTATTATTATGATTCGATGTGAAACGACAAGAATTACAAGCCGACCCAGTCACAGTCAGTCAGAGCATCGCAGTCGCGAATTATATTCTCATTTAAGTGCAATTTGTAATTTGAGCTCATGTTTGGCTTGCACAGCATGCTGTGACTGTGAACGCCAGATGATGAATTGCGAGTTCGAGCGGTAATTAGTTGGTTGAGGTTGGGAAACGGGCCCTTGATCTTGACTTTGATTCACTGTGTTAGTTCTCGTTCTCAAGGAGGAGAAACTCGAGATTGTCATAAATTGCAACTTGCAATTGCAACTATCCTATCGATAACAGAACTTTGCTTCAAGTAAGCTTTCATATAGTAGGCAGCACAAGGTAAAATTGTAAGTCCAGGAATTTTACTTACCCACTGTTGGGTTGTATCCGGGAAACAATGGACCCTTGATTCCGCTAACTGTATTCGGATTCGGATTGCAGGCGATGACAAAAGCGACCAGTACTAAGAACATTTTCAACAACAAACGTCGCAACAAGTAACTGTTCTTATTTCTGGTTTTAAGAAGAATCAAAAAAGGATTAAACGGATTGCTCGCAAAAATTCCAATCCTGATGATGATGAGGGAAAGGCGAACCCAAAATATGGAACTCCCAGCAGCATCCAGAACATAAACAAATACAAAGCACGGGCATTATACTTTGTAGATTGGGTGCAGGAAATTTCATCTCCTAGCTACATCCAGTTTCCGACAGGGACCGAGACCCGACGCTTAAGAGCAAGATGCTTGCGGACGCTGGAAGCTGTGGCTTTCATTGCTTTTTCCTGCATATGGGCGTAAGCATCAGAGAATGGGTCCTTGGTTCATTCCTTCCTCTTTCCTATTCTCGGGCGGTAGTTTCTCATCTAGTGACTGAGCTGCAGAAAATTGAAGCCAATGAAAGTGAGATGGCATGTAAATAATTGTCAATTAAAGAAGCACGCGAGCCGAGCCTCTAATCTTGTAATAAGCGAATGTATGCGTGCGTGGAAGTTGACATACATACGCGTATGCGTCTTGTTATTTGAGCCAGACCATAAACCAGGCTCGCTACAAATGGTTCGTGAAATGTAAAATATGTACATAGATTCATTTTTGATAATTCATCAGACAGAGATTAAAATCGAATTATTTAACTTTACGACATGATTCGAAATGAATGCTTGGATTTTGCCAGTTCGTTTTATGGTCGTTTAGTCATTTCGTTGCTGCTGCTTGGCAATGGCAGTGATTCGCGTCTTGTAAACATTGCCATGCGAGAAGCCATAAAACGGTAATAATGCGTGCATACATGGCGGATGACAGAGCAAAAGTGTGTCAGCAGCTTCTCATTCTCATCCTCCTCGCCAGCAAGCATGCACGCCTGGCTGCATTGTTGAGTATTTATTGCTACTCAACAATGCATGCTCCAAGCAGCAAACCCGGTATGCTGTATTGTGCTGTAAAGTAAGACATTTCGAGAGAGAGAGTTATTTTTTGTGTACACAGCCAACACAACTGCATATTATCATATCGCTATTATGACGCTTCGTTCGTTGTTTGGCAGCAAACGACTCGGATCACTGAAGGAAGTGAAAGCGGCGACCACGAGAAGGATTCGAATTTAATTACCGCGTTTAGCGTTCGTTCACAGTCACAGTCACACGTACTTGGCAAAATGCTCCTGTGGTTGTTAATGAAAACAGTACACGGGCTCATTAGCCTCAGATTTGCCATTCACGGGTTTTGCCATTGCGATTTTTAAATCGCTTGCTTAGCAATTGGCAAAATTGCCAGCAATTTACATGCTTCACGAAATCTCTACGCGTTTGTGGAATGGAGCACGGGTGATTCAGTCATTCATACACACGGATGAAGCCACCTACCAAAGGAGATGAACCCGAGGGCACTTAAATGGCTGACACTCGCATGAGAAATAGTCGTAGTCGTAGACATAAGAAATGTTGCTCGTCTGGGCAAAGTCAAAGGCGAAGTCAAACCCACAGGCTTTTTAGCATCGTGAGAAAATTTCAGAGCCCGAATCCACGTTTTACAAAATGGTGACAGAATTTTGGGTCAGTTTTGCCAAAAATTCGCACATGCCGCATGTAATGAGAAAGAGAGATTTAACAAAAACAGTGCACTGCTGTACTGCGCACATGGCACCAGATCTCATGCGCTTAAAACGACCCACGTTTCTCGAAGTGTGCTGATGCTGAATGAGTGGTGGCTACGATGACGCTGATAATAGATTTGGCAATGGTAAATGGTGAAGATCAAGGTGGTTGCTGCGAGAAACGAGTCTGTGAGGAAAGTGAGGTGAGTGGCCTGAAGCGGAACAGCAATTGTGCTTGCTGAGCAGCCATACCTTAATGGTGATGCTGGCGCTGATGCTGACTGCGAGCAGTACGTGTTTAACCACAACAAGTATCAGCATCAGCATCCTCAGCCAGCCCAATACAACACAGCACTCGTCCTCGTCTCGTCTATCTAGTCTGTAATAATACAGCAACAATGGGAATGTACTCTCTCTCACTGCCGCTGTTCGCCGTGAGTACCACACGCACACTTGGTCTCGTGATGATACACAGGCTCAAACGTTAAGTCGTACCACAACATGGCAATGGCAAGGCAAGAGGGTGTAAGCACAAAGCGTTATTATGATTATGATAATGGTGACACACTTGTCCAACTGAAAATGTAGGACAGCATTTTATTCGAGAGCACCATGTCAGTCTATGTTTCTCCTTCGATTCGGCCACAATACCACCACCGTACGCTGCAGTGCACATCCTTGGAAGTGATCACCAACCCGCCTGCATGTACCAGCCATCACAGTGCAAAGGGTCCAGAATTCGGTCCGTGGGAACTGTGCTTCCGCGTGCGGGCGGCCAGTGAATTAAATTTATCTTGTACTCATGTAATGTGGCAGACTCCACACGGTGAGTTCTCACTTTCCTCGCCTTCGTCCGGCTCTTTGGCCTTGGCATATTTGAAGTGTCTTGTGCAAAATTCGGTTTCCGGTGAATTTGTGTGCCGCGTTGAGTAGTTGAGTTTTTGAAGACGCGAAGTGTCACCTTTTAGTGCGCACGCATGCAAGCATTTATTTTGGTGTTGTGATTTTGACTTTTTGGTGGTCTGTCACCGAGGATCGTTGTCTTGACGCGCTCAGAGTCGCAAGTCGCATATTGATAATTGAGTTTAGCGGAAAGCTAAGCGCTCTGACATATACTTTTATTTGTCTCATTGATTCATCTCGTTACATTTTATCTGTCTCGCATTTGTCCTGTAAGCATTGACATTCGCATCTGGATATAGAAGATCATAAAAGTAATTGGAACAGAACAGAATGGCTGTCATCGTCATCAGATAACTGTCACCCATTCTTTAGCCATGTACGAGTGGATTCATTACGTCAATGCAGCTGATATATAACGGAACCACAATCCAAAAATTCAGAAATCACCGATGATTTAAGTATCTTCCAAATTAAAACCTGTTTACTATGACTAGGTTACATGTTGAGCGGCGAGAATTTTCCATGGTATGAGAACTCATACTCATCCTGCTCATACAGTTTCCCTCACACAAGTCATACAAGAGTGGCATCTGGCTCACGAAGGTGGGCACGTTCACGGACAAGGCCAAAACTCTGCATCGGCTCGAATACTCTTCGGAAATCTTTTCCACTCAAGTTAGGCAAGCAAATTGTAAAGTTGTGGAAATTTTGGGACTGGTGGGCACAAGCTAGCTGTGCCGCCTCAATTTGGAACGATTTTCCAGGTTAATGGCTAGGGTGGCAGGGTGTCCTTTAAATGAAGTTAATTTCCATCAGGACCAATCTCGGCGTTTTCTATGACACACATTTGGCACAACTGTCAAGTCAAAGGCGAGACTGTAGGCCTGTCAGCCGTAATTTTCGACCGTAATAAAATGTTCTCTTTCTCTACTGCGCTGGGCTGGCTGAAAAGTAATAAATTCGATTTTTATTATTTCTTATGTCTAATGAGCCAAATGCCACCACCAGTGCATACGTGTGAAGTGTATCTTTCATATTTCTTTCTTAATTTATAATTAGTCCAGGAAATATGTTTAATTTTTCGTGGTGGACATTATCCTTTTGATGAATTGTCCATTCTTGCACCTGCAGAGTAGTCATGAGTCAGTTGTCGGTAGCTCCGTAGCATCAAAAAAGCCATCGCCTTGCTCGTTCGACTGATTAGATATTTACTTAGCCATTGATAAATTGAACGCGGACGTCGAGCCAACTTTTCACATTAATTCTGTTGTTTTGTTTTACTTTTCTACGCAATTTAATTCAGGCGATTTAAATTGAGAGTGGATTCTTTGTTGCGTTTCGCCGTGCCCAGCTCATGCAGAGAATGAGGGTTAAAATGCATTTTAAAACGTAAAGCATGATATGTATGTCAACCCCAATAATTTTTTCCACTCGTTTTTCTCTGTTTCGCGTATTTATTGTGTGTAGTATTAATGGCCCACTTTCCATACGGCCGTACTGCCAGTCGGCAGTGAAGCTGTGATGCGATGTTGATGATCATCTTGCATTAATAAATCATGATCATCATCTAGTATGGCAAGGCTTCGCAGAACAGGCAGCAGACTGTGCAGGTAGAGAAAAAGCTTGCATCCCAACAAATAAAAGTGAACTTGAGAGTTGAGGTTTCATAGTCCTTGCTCTTGGTCTTGGTTCTGCTTCTCGCGTTCTTGTCTATCGGCGTTATCTTTCGCACACAGTGAAAAGTGGGACACTTCTTTTAAACTTGACGATGAAAAGGCAAACAATACGAACAAAACCAGAAATGTAGTCCATACCTTTTCCTTTTTAACTCTTCCCTTCATTCAACCTCCTTTGCAATAATCACAGACATGAAGAAACATGGCGTGCTGAGGAGGTTGGCGCGTTAGCATTGTTGCAGTTGCAGACTTGCCAATATATCGCAGAATTTTCTTGCTCGGATGAAGACGCGCTCGGAGAGTTGAACGGTAAACTGAAGATTTAACGTCAGTCGTAGATTTTTCTGACTCGTACCAGGACAAACCGTTTTGAAGGTTGAACGGTAAACCAGGATTTGAGATTTGAAATCATGTGAATCATGGAGTTTAGTTGCCTTGTAATTGGCCAAGGAGAAATGAATGTCATTATTAATAGCCGAAGTCCATCTTGAACCTCGTACAAAGCGTGTTTTGTAGACAATTTGCATTCTGAATCAATTTTCAAGACATTCGAGTTATTAGATTGAGCCTTGCCATGCACTAGATACTAGTCTCTGGACGGCACAGAGGAGCCTTTCCGTTAACGGAACTTGAGAGCGACGTAATGATTAATTATGCTCTCGTCAGTCCAACAAATTCTTCCACACGTTGTTATAAATTGTACCGTTCTATAATTAGATACTTACTGCTTGGTACATTGGTGCATTTGTCGTTAGGAATTCCTCAATTCTGTGAGATAAAAATACTTTGAGGGATCAAGTCCAATTTGCGCTCTGCATCCTGTTAAGCAAACCTAGTTAACGATGGTCAACTGGAAGGGTCATTCATGATTGCGGGATTTGACACACAATCTAATAATAGCTAAATTACTGGCCACTGGTCACCATGCGTCAGGGCAGAACAAAAACAGAATCAGAATCAGGAGCTCGTCGGTCGCGTCTTGAAACAGGTCCGATTGAAAGTGAATTTTTGTCTGAGTCTAGTTCATGTTCAAGCACTACAATGCAATGAATTAGAGTAATTGTTATACCATAACTCGTTATTGCGGTGCAATGCAAACATTAGCAATGCATTAGTCACTAAGCTGGGCTGGTTTTTAGTGTGTCATGACACAGTTTTTATTTTAAGAAGAAAAGGGTTCCTTTTTCTCGCAAGGGTCCACGCATGATGTCTTTGTGCGTTTCGGAATTATTCCATCTCTCATTCATTCAGACTACGCCTGTACGAAGCAGTGCAGGCAGAAGCGGTGACAGATGACAATGAATAAGCGCATGGCAATATTCAAATTGGCTGTCATAAATAGCTACAGGATTTGAGGAACGTTGGAGTAATGCAACTCAATACCACACGCTGGCTCCAATAACGGTATTTTCCTTTACAGAGACTACGTACGCATTACGCACAATTTCTAGGAACGAAAGATTTCAGATTCGGTGACGAGCAACGCATTTTAATTGCTCACGTAAAATCCACACAAGTCAAGAGCTGATGCTCACGATTAACTTTGTAATGTGATTAGCCTAATTTCTCACACTTCTAAAATACCAGCGGCGTTCTTCAAGATGTTTCACTATCATTCTTTAATTTAATCTGAGCAGTTTACTAGCTAACACACTTTCTCGTTTCTTGCCTGTTCCCCGCAGAATGACCCGGACGGACCGGGACCGATGTATTGCCGATGAAATTGAGTGACCTTGACCCCTGCCTATGGCAGTCCTACCCAGAACTCCCGGCATCCACATCCGGACTCGACTTTCCAGACATCCACAATGACACGTTTGCAGAACTGAAACCGCTCCCACCTTTCGACTACAGTCCGAACCCGATCACCAACAACTGCACGCTAGCCAGCGCCAACAACAACAATGGCAGTGGCGGCCTCCAGTCACTGCTCTCGAGCTCGGCTCTGTCAACAACGACCACTCTGCTAGAGCCAGCCAACGGCAATTACGATGTCTCAACAACCACCTCGAATATCAAAACGGAGCTGGCCGAGTACCTGCTTAATTCGGATATTGACGACATTGCTGCGTTAATCGGGTCCGCCATCGCTGAACAGCAGCAGAATCCGGTAAATCCAACATCTGAAGTGAGCAGTTCAACAATCGATCCATGGACGGAAGTGAGTATTACTAAAAATGTTATTAACTTGGAATACGAATTCAGTTAAACGTTGTACGTGCGTATCTTTCTTGAAGTTGGACGCTTGGATCGAGAGCGCGTGTCAACAACCAAACATCTCCACGTGTCTGGAGCAAGATTCCACAATACACACGACGGATTACAGTCTGCCGTCGCTGATTACCGAATATGGATTCACAACATCGTCTCCGATCTTGCAGGCCAGGTAATGTACTCCAGCAATTTAAGTTGTGAATCTACTACTCGTTTCGCTTTTCTCGTTCTTGCTCTTGTCTTGCCTCCAGAACTTCGTACTTCGTATTTGTTGTTCCTGCTTGTTTTCTTGACATTACTGTGTACATTCATCTTGAACAATTCGTTGAACATTTAATCTTGAATTTCTCTATATTTAATTCTTATTCTACCTATCACGTTTACGCCTTCAACTGTTCTGTAATTTCAATTCTTGTCCATTTCGTGTTCGTCACTTTTATTCAATTCTACTGATTCAACTGGTCCATGAAACGTCAGCCTTTCCAGCGTTATGTGTTAGAGTTATATCCTTTGCCAGCTCAATAGCTCTCCTTCATAATAAATTGATTTCTTCAATTCCCTGATTTCATTCTTGACTTTGCTGTCCATTTGATATCTTCCACATTACTGTTATTACAACCTTCAGTTTTCTGTCACATTACACTTCCTTTTCTCTGTCTATCTTCACACAAATCTTCTTTCACCTGTATGGACTTAGAACTTCAATATCTTTCTCAAATTCTCTTCGTTTGTGTAACAGCTTTCACTGCCGTTTGCCTGAACACAAAAAGCATTAAAAATGCATATCATTTTTAAAAGCTTATCTTTGGGTTTTGATTGCTTGGCTGAAATGTAAAACTACACATGGCTATGTACTTAATTACGATACTAACTAAAAATTGGCAAATGCATGATTGGTATTACGCCCTCTTGAACGTGGGGGCTTTTTGATTTTTTGTTTATTGTTCCCAACAGACTCCAGTCTTCGCCACAACAACTTCCAGAGTCAACCACCACAAGTTCAAGCTCATCTAATAACAATAACTCTAATAGTCCTAATTTTACAAATTTAAAAGTTGAGCCAGGCTACAACACCAACATTGAGCCACATGTGAGTCCAACATCAACCACTCCTGGACTGGGAAACGCTGGCAATAATGGGAACAGTATGACGGTGCGGTATGGACCGAATGGACAAGTGAACCACGCCAAAGTATTCTCAGCGTCGGCCAGTGGGCGGCATTTATTCTCAATCCCGATTGGAAACTCGATGGGAAATCAGTCCAACAATAATGGCAACCATCCACATTCACAACCGTCTCATCCACAAGCGCACCACCTCCATCAGCACCACCTGCAAGGAGGAAACCACATGCAGCACCAACAACACCATCATCTGGCCCAGCAGCACCCGCATTCCATCCATCAACACAACGCACACAACGGAGGTGGGCCCGGGAATGGTGGCGGAGGTGCTCGAGCCAAGAAGGATCAACGTCGGATGGACAAGAACTCTCCAAACACAAACTCCAGTACAGCTAAACTACCTTCATTTCCGTCGTTCTACACTCTTCAACAGAAGGCCAAGAAGCGTACGAGTAAAAAGTCATTATCCTCATTATCGCCACCGTCAATCCATCTCTCCACATCGCCATCTTCGTCGTCGTTATCGCCGCCGCAGAATGGTGGTGTTGGAAGCACGTCTTCCACTAGTGCGTCGTCATCTTCGAGCAGCAACGGCAGTCACCATCTCGGAGGCAACCTCTCAGCATCATCCGCCGCAACATCCTCTTCGCTGAGTGACCTTAGTGATAAAGAGAAGCCGATTCACCGCTGTAACATTTGTTCTCGTGGTTTCCTAAACAAATCCAATATCAAAGTCCACCTGCGGACTCATACAGGCGAGAAACCGTTCAAGTGCGATGTGTGTAGTAAAGCTTTCAGACAGAAAGCTCATCTACTTAAACACGTTCAAATCCACAAGCGAATACCACGAGACTAAACGAATAGTGTATTAACGTTACGTAATGCGGAAAACGGACACGGTAGAGATTACATTACGGTTCTTTCCATTAGGGATTAGTAAAGGGTTTAGAAGATCGAACTTGTGTATGGCTGCTGTTTGACAATTGGCACAGAGAAAATGCTGTTAGCCTAGGACAATCTTTAACTTCATTCAATGACAATTCTGGACACATAATTTATACAGCTACTTTGTGCATGTAGTTAGTTTCACCTGTTAAGCCTGTTAACTTAATTTATAAGCCACGTTTCGACAATTAAAATTCGTACCGATTTTATACGTAGAGCGGAGCAGAACAGCATTGAGAGATTTTTATAAGAGATATATATTTGTGTGAGTCGATCTCAACAAAGAAGAGAAATATTTTATCTAGATTTCACCTGCCTATCATTGTCGTCCTTCTCCAGCGCGTAGGATTGATTAACTTGTTTCGATTGATTTCCTGTGTTAATTTAAAGCTTGTGCTACTCTCCTTGTTTCTGTTTCTCGTTTGAGTTTTGTGGACAGCGATTGAGGTTAAGTGCTTGTACGTAGCTTTTAGTATGGTGAACTTTCATTTTACGTTATTGCTAATATATGATTTACTTGCTCTTCTTGGAATAAATAGCTGAAGTTACTTTTGTACTTTCGTGATGACTTTTTTGATCTTCATTCAATCGGTCCCAATCATGGCTATCTTGCCTACACATGAGAACGAATTAAAACCCCTAGCATAGGACAACTGACTTTGGTTGGTCGCGAGATGAAGCTATTCGGGAGTCAAAGGCAATTGCGTTGAGGATTCCAAAAATAATGGAGTAAATAATTCAACGTACAAAACAAGTACTCAGTTGAGTAAATCGTAATAAAAATTAGTTCACATTTTAATTAAAATTTTAGTTTTCATTTAGTCACAATCACTTTAAAAACAATGTTAAAAGTGGAGTAATTTGTAGGTTTCAAATTTGACACATTTGGAAGTTTCAGATTCTGTCGCCTCTAATCTGAATTCACAACATCACTGCTACCTATTGCATTGATTGTGCAAATTGGCAAATTCACATTATTTAACTCTAAGAATATCCTAAATAAGTACATCATGAAGGTATTTCCTATCTCACACTTGCATTCATAAATAAAATCCTTAACTTGGTGGCATTTTGTGACTGAATTGATGTGCAATATCTTGTCAGTCTGAAAATTCACGAGACCTGGACGATCTAAACCGATTATGTACATCTGAGTATTGCTTTGGTAGAAAATGTTAAAGAGGACAAAGTACAACATATTTGTAGACGGAATTACGTACTCATATAAGAAGGACGATACAAAACCCTTGTCAGTTAATCTCATTGGTACAAAATGCAAGTTCACAGCATATATCAGTAATGTCAATCAGTCAATTTACAATTACAACTCGAGTATGGTACATGGAAAGGAATTACACACCACAAAGGAATTGCTCCGTCTTAACTAAAGTTCTCGTCGTGCACGTTGAGTTCATTTTCAAAAAGAACCATAAATTGCAGACGAGTTGAACCATCCCCGTCGCGATTAAAACGGCGCTGCAATAAATTAGTGTTCTTAAGTACTTCTCTTGTGATTGTACTTCGGCCACGATGTTTGCATTCCCTTGAAATAGGGAATTAATTTGTGAAAGAACTTCGAGGGTGCTGGGTGCAGCTTTTAACCACGCTAGCAGCACTGTGTTGGATCTGTACAGGAGAATACTGCTGGCTGTTGTTAATACAATCGCTGTAAGCTGCAATTAACGAACACAAATGGATTAGCACTGGCACGCGATGCGACAAAATTAAAATGATCATTATGTACTTAATTATGGTGTGCATACCATTGAAACCATTGAAATCACTTTGAGTCCAGTTGGCACGATTGTAATTTCTTTTGTTCCCGACGTTGTTATAATGGAACATGTTGAATTGTCTCTTCCGTAATAATCACTCGTGTCGTCAGTTAGCGTGGACGAATCTGTCAAATTCTGGTACTTTGCACTAGGTTTATTGCAGCAGTCGACTTCGTCGTCTGCAGTGCTCTTGACGGATTCGTACTTTGCATCCATGTTTTTCTGATGTGATTGATATTGATTGTCGCTGGTGCTGGGATTATTTTTGAGATCCATTTAATTCAGTAAGTAATTAACACACAGCACGCAATTTGAGCACAAGTCGTAACATAACAGACACACGACGCTCTATGCGAGCATGAATTTGTTGGAAGCTGGAATATTTCTTTCAACAGGACCGGGTTTAGTGAATCTCTCGGGATTTATTAACCCTTTCTCTGCTGCTTTCTTCACCTTTTCTGTATCACTTATTTTCACGGCACCATATTTCGTCTCTTTCTTAAGAATCACGACCATTACAAGAAAAGACGAAGACAACTTCCTCATCCCTGCTCGTTGTTCAATTCCCCTTTTCTAAACCACAGTACTGAATGGGAATGGGAGAATTCGTTTGTATGACGGGATCACATTGTTGAGAGGGACACGATTGATACGAGTAAGACAGGGATGAAAAACCAAGAAGAATGTACAAGAATGAGTAATGTCGAAATTCCAATGCTAATGCTGCAGTGCGAGTTTGCCTCGGGGCGATCTGAGAAGCGAGGCACATAACAAATGTTAATGCATTATTACGAAATAACGTTTGCGCGATGAGCGATGAACTGCGACTGCGAAATTACCTTCGATTCAATGTCAGTTAATTTTTAACTAACCCAATGCGACCAGGTTACTAAAGTATACACGATTGCGACGCAGATCATTGTTGAATGATCACGGAGATCATTCTCTCCTGGTTCAGTAAAGTCCTTAGCATGAGTCAGGTAATTCATCATCAACAAGTAGCAAGTCACTCTACTATGAATCTTACTTTTAGATGTTAATTTACGTGTTTGAGATTTCGATCATGAGCACAATTGAAAGGAATTATTTGCACAGTTCAAACCTCAAGTGTTGATCTGTTAATGTCAGCATCCAAAGCAAAGAAGCGGAAGGCAGGTGCTCGCGTTGAGGAATTGTGGTACAGAGAGGTTTAATTCACACCTGTGCTAATATTTGAAAAAGAAAATTTGCATAAAGTGTACATCTAATTAAAATAGTCATGAAGTCACTCAAGTCGTGGTCTTATATTTCCCTCATGAGAGAGCTGCCGTAGATTAGCTCATCATCATCAACCTTCTGACCCAACTGAATTTTGTAGTTTGAAGGAACGCAGGGCAAACAAAATGAGAAGGATGATAAATGTAAATGAAATTGAAAATGAAAATGTGTCAATGTGGTCATGAATACATCGGTCCTGACGACAGCTGAATACTTTGTTTGTGAGAATTGTGAGAGTTAGGGTCCGAGGTCTTAAACCCGAACAGATCGAGACTTTGTTGCTAGCAAATTGTTGATGCTCAAACAATAAATTGATCCGAATCCGAACCTTTCCATATTGCATAATGAACATTGATCGTCATCCTATCCGCTCACCTTGACTGACTTTCCTACTATGATTAATGAGACGACTGATGACCCTGATGATGAAGAAATGATCATGTTTCATATTTAGATTTCCAAAATTCAATTACATTAGTTACAGATGCGCGCAATCAGACAACGCACGTGGTAGGTTGGGACTCGCTGACGGCTGCAAGCACACACAGAGAAGAAACTTGTCAGACAGGTCAACCAGGCAAACGACACAGAAAACGAGACAAGCAGGGTAATGAGAAACACGAGCCAATTCTGCTACGAGCGGAAAAATTACAATTTTAACGCAAGCCACTTCAGAGGCAACGTGCTTTGTGTCAGGTTCTCAGTTCGTGCTTAATTTAATTTCGTTTTGTTGCGTGCGCTTGGCGGAGGAGAAAGAAGAACCCTTATAGTATTCCTTTATATTTCGCGAACGTGACAACCGGTCGGTTTACTAAATGGTCAAAGAAGGTCCTGCAACAATGAATGGTGAAAATCGTGAAAACAATGCACGGGTTTCCCAAATTGGAGAAAAAGGTGATAACGAAGATACCGCCAACGATTCGGAGCTTCTTGATGGATTGTCATGTGCGGAAATGTTTGGAGATAAACAAGGGAGGACTTACAAGTACGTTTCTTATGAATCAGAACCAAGCAAAGCAAACTCGTAATCTGATTAGATGGATGAGTAATAACTAAAAGTATTTCCTTCTAATTTCAGTGACTTCATTATTTTGCCTGGATATATTGACTTCCTACCTGCGGACGTGGTAAGCTAAATCGTATTAGAGTGTCTTAGTATCCCGGCAGTAGATAATCACTTGATTTGTCGCATGTGGTATTTAGAGTTTGACATCCAATCTCACCAAGAAAATCACGATAAATACGCCATTGGTGTCGTCTCCGATGGACACCGTAACGGAATCGGAAATGGCAATTGGTAAGAACACGTGCACTACAACGCTTAAGCTCTATTCCAAAGCCTCAACATATAAGTCAGCAATAATTGTTCTTATGTCCTTTACAGCAATGTCACTTTGTGGTGGTATTGGATTTATTCACCATAACTGCACCATTGAATTCCAAGCTGCCGAAGTTCGTAAAGTGAAAAAGTACAAACATGGATTCATCAGGAATCCGATCGTACTTTCGCCGAAGCATACAGTACGTGACGTATTAGCAGTTAAGAAATCACACGGTTTTTGCGGAACACCAATTACTGAAAACGGTTTGTACACATTTACTATTGTTGAGTGAAACCATTCATTTACAAAGAAAATTCCCAACACAGGAAAATTGGGTGGGAAGTTGGTGGGAATTGTTACACAACGCGATATTGACTTTCTGCAAGCCGGTCACCTGGACCTTGAACTGTCACAAGTGATGACCACCGATTTAGTAACCGCTTCAGCTGAAGTTAGCCTGAATTCAGCCAACAGGTGAACATGTCATCCCGTAAAAGAAATGGCATATTTTGACCTTGGAAGTACTGACTTTTGTTTTGTTTAAATAGTATCATGGAAAAGTCTAAGAAAGGAAAGCTGCCAATTGTGAACGAGAATTATGAACTAGTGGCTCTGATTGCTCGTACTGATTTGAAGAAAGCTAGAAGTTATCCAAATGCATCCAAGGACGGCAACAAACAGCTTTTAGTAGGCGCTGCTATTGGAACTCGAGAACACGATAAGGAAAGGTTGATTGCGTTGGTAAAAGCTGGAGTTGATGTCATAATTCTGGTTAGCCCATGACACTGTCAGACGCAAAGTGCATTAGACACCGATGACAGAGTTTTCTCTTATTTCATTTCAGGACTCATCACAGGGTAATTCGTCATACCAGGTTGATATGATTCGCTTTGTAAAGAAGACATACCCTGACCTGCAAATCGTGGCTGGAAATGGTAAGGACCCTAACCTCCTTTTCGATCAATTAGTTAATGCCGCATGACTGTCTTTTTTGTCAGTCGTAACTAAGTCACAAGCCAAGACATTGATCGATGCTGGTGCTGATGGACTAAGAGTTGGGATGGGAAGTGGTTCGATTTGTATTACGCAAGAAGTCATGGCAGTTGGTCGTGCCCAAGCCACCGCGGTGTACAATGTTGCTGCTTATGCTAAGCAGAAGGGAGTTCCGATTATAGCAGACGGCGGTATTCAAAGTGTTGGACATATAATCAAAGCTCTGTCTCTCGGCGCATCAACAGGTAACAAGGGACTTTTCATAAGTTTTCATAAAATTAGAGGCAACCAAGCTAACAAAATAACTTCTTTGGTAACAGTAATGATGGGGTCGCTTTTGGCCGGCACGACTGAAGCTCCTGGCGAGTACTTCTTCTCGGATGGTGTACGCTTGAAGAAATACCGCGGAATGGGGAGCTTGGAGGCAATGGAGAAACGTGATATGTCTAAAACAAGTGGCTATCCTCTGCCAAAAGAAAACACTCCACCAAGAAGCTTTGAAAGTGTGAGAAGTGGTGCATCTGGTGCCATGAGTCGTTATTTCCATTCGGAGGCAGATCGTTTAATGGTAGCACAAGGCGTTAGTGGGGCCATTGTCGACAAGGGATCAGTGTTGAAATTTTTGCCGTATTTGGAGACAGGACTTCGTCATAGTTGCCAAGTAAGAACTTGCGTGTTTGTCTTTTCAATACTATTTTCAGAATCGGGTACCTGAATCTACTAATTTACTGAATCAATTATAGGATATTGGAGTTCGAGGCTTGATGGAGCTTCGGGAGGGAATGTATAGCGGGAAGGTGCGTTTTGAGCCTCGTACGACGTCAGCGCAATTAGAAGGCGGAGTTCATGGTTTGTACTCATACGAGAAGAGGCTGTTCTGATATTCGACCCCGTCAACCCTGACGGGACACCCGAATTAGTGATGATTGACTCTTGACATGATTCGTTGAACACGATACAGGAATGATCCTTTACTGTTTGAACAAAAGTTGGACATGCTTCTATTTATTTGTTTGATATTTGTTAGTGGAATATTCTTCTACCGAACTTTTTATTTCAATCTTCATTTACAATAGACTTTATTACTGACCTTAAAGTAGTAATTTATTATCCGGCGTCTTGGGTAATTTCTAAAACTTATTTTCGCTTTTGATTGCCTGAATTACGTATGAATTAATCTTGGATCTGGTCCTATGATATTATTTGGAATATGATTTCTTATGCACTGTCTTGCTATAGCTGTTTGCAGACATTTGTACTTTATCTACTTTGGTGACAATCTATGAAAATCGACACGTTCACTATCATGTTTTAATTGCTGCACTGTGTTCATCTTCAACTCGATCTTACTGATCTATACTAATTCAATGTGTTATCATTTTCCATTCCACTCTCTTTGAAATGAGTTTGCGTCACCTGCAGTGGTTAGTGTGTCATTTCGTCTCAGGACGCTGAATGTACTTAATTGATGTGTTTATTCTCCTCTGAGTATTGAATAAAGTATTCATTTGACTTGGCGAATGTGAAACGCGTTTAATAATAATTATCAAGTTTCGCTGTCACATTCACCGAACCGAACAAAGATTTTAATGCGTCTCACGTTTTGCATTCGCTGTGCTCTGATTCGTTACTTGCCATATTTCGGCCCATGTGTTGCTATTTTGTCTCAGTTCGAACATGTATTGATTAAAGACTCAGTAGTAAACTGAGAACTCCTACAGATGCAGAGGATGTTAAATATAATGTGTCGTCAACAATGAGGACTTGAAACGATAAACGATCTATACACATCAGTGAATTCGCAGTCCGTACAGTGATTGTCCATGTATCAGTGATTACTTGTTCATACCGCGTCAAGAATAAAATGATTGAAAAATACAGATTCTTCAGGTTCAAGCCATTATAGTTGACAAATTGGTGATTCCCAGAGGTAAAATGGCAGAGGTGGACTCAAGGCCAGAGATTGAAGAGGATGATTTCCCTGGACACTTGTTGCATCGGGTAAGATTTAACGTTTTCGACGTTTTGCATGTGAAGATGGCTTCGAAATCTAATTGAGTTCTGTTTTCCAACTAGGCTGCTCTTTGGGATAATGCTGGTATGTTAAATTGTTTGAATCCGTTCTTGTTGCTTCTTCTTCCAAGGTTCGAGCACTTTTATTCGTATCCTTCTAGAATTACTTTTGGATCTATTGGATGGCGAACTCAAGGCATTCATAAACAGTCAAGATTCCTGGGGACGCGTTCCTCTCCATGCTGCAGGTAAGTTTATTTACAACAACCACATTTGAATGTCTTGATCGTAAGGCCACAGGAGTTAAATTGCCGTTCTGACTTATTGCAGTAACGACTGATTGCTCATCATGTGTCAACATCCTCCTAGAAGCCGGTGGTAAGTGATAAACCACTTTCGAATTTTGTATAAATTTAACGGGGGCACGTTTTATGTTACATAGCAAATCCCAATTGTACAAGTGGAGCGAAGGATAACTACATGACACCACTTCATGTCTCAGCCGAGCATGGATACTTGTCTAATGTTCAAAGACTTGTCGAAGCTGGTGCTGATATAAATAAGGTGGACGGCAGGGGACTTACGCCCGCAGATCTCGCTGAGCGTGGAGGACATTCTAGCTGCCACGAGTTTCTCAAAAGTGCAGAAGCAGCAGAGGAGACCGCTCGACACGGCATCCATACCAAATTGCGCGATGCAGCAACAAAATGTGATTTGAAGCTAGTGAAACGCATTCTCCACACGATGAATTCCAAAGATATCCAAACTATTGTGAATGAAACTTCTCACGGCTCAAACACGCTGTTGTTCAAGTAAGAAGGCCTAACTAGGCAAGAGCACTGGAGATCAGGAAACACGTATAACTGTGCATTCAAAATCCTTTTAGAGCTGCAGAAAGTGGGAACAAGCAATTAGTTCAGTTACTCTGCGAGAACGGAGCTGATAGCAGAGTGCATCCCGTAACAAAATATTCACCGTTATACATAGCTTGCTATTATGGGCATCGTGATGTAGTGGCTTACTTGCTTGAGGTTGGTAGTACGTATAATCAGCGTATATATGATTCTTAATCTTTGTTTTGTAATACTAGCCTTGTTTGTGTTCAAATCATGCAGAAATTTCCAGCACTTATCGGAATTCCTACAGTAGAGAAATGGCTCCCACTTCATGCTGCCTGCATAAATGGTAAGCCAAGTCAGATTTTCGTCGTCTGTGCCGACTGGGGTGCATAATAAATTATGATTATGCGCCTCTTTTCTCTTAGGACATTCTCATATTGTGGATCTCATCCTGAAACATAATTTCTCACCGGAGTTATTTCGACCCTACACGTGAGTGGTCACACATACACAAACGTAAACGTCTTAATTCAGTTATTGCGTGTAATTGGCAGAGTACCAATGCATCCGGATCTTGAAGTTGAGTTACCCTTTGACATCAATATGAAAGACGTGTCAGGGCAAACCGCGTTGTACATCGCTTGCCAAATGGGAAACCAAAAGCTGGTTGACATTCTATTACATCATAAAGTTCAAGGTCGACCGAAGCACGGCAAGTGTTCTACACCGAAGATAGAACAACAACCTCCTCCAGCTGAAACTTCCACCTCACCTTCATCGGAGACTGGTTTAGCATCTGGCAATGGCAGTCCTGGAAAAAAGCGTGTGATATCAGAAGGGATTCAAGGAATACTTTCGAAATTGTCGCTTGCAACAAAACAGAATTTAACGGCGGCAGCACCGAAGGTAGGGCAGATACTTTGTTGATAAGATAGTTTTGTTTTTATTTTGGTACTGGGATCCGAAGTTTGTATTCTGGGAACAGAAGTTCGAAAATGTGGTGTGCCCCTTGGATATCAACACACACTGTGAAGACTATCAAACTGCGCTGCATGTTGCTGTAAAAAATAAGCACCATGTCATCGTTACAGCATTACTTCAAAGTGGGGCGGATCCTAATGTGCCGATTTTTCCTGCGCCACACGCAGTTACACCGTATCAGCAAGTCGCACAAAGGTAACGTCAGGATTTTCTATGTTTTTTCTTTTGTGGGGTTTTGTGGTTTCAACTGCATTTTTGGATTCTTAGCAGAAAGCGCGAAGATACTTCAACAGCACTTGTCGAAGCATGCCTTTTACGTGACCTGGGGCTGGTTGACCTCTTAATCAAATATGGAGCCACAGACAATGACAGCAAAGCGTTGGCCATTTCTGCTAAGGATGATATAATTGTGGGCAAGATCTTGGCACTGAAAGCTCACCAAGATTCTGAAAACAAAGTAAATTCTCAGTACATCAAGGAAACTATTTTGCAAAGCATGAAAAAACCACTTCTAGTCACCAGCATAATACCCTCCACGTCTGTCACTCTGAACTGGCACAACCAGAAATTGTCAAAAATCAATGAACAATGGATGATCTGCGCTACTCTCAAGCTCAACCCCAAACTACGACTATGTCCAAAGAATCAAGGCCTAGGATTACATGCAATTACCAGACTTGACTTATCTTCTAATTGCCTTGAGTCGATCTCTCCCATCGTATTCACATTTTGCAGTTTGGTTTACTTGAATCTCTCCCAGAACAAGATCAGCCAACTAGTGTTTCCTGCCAAAATGGACGTTCCAAAGCTAGAAGAAATTCTACTGAATGAGAATCGTATCGAGTTTTGCCCAGCCCAAATATTTTACATTCCGTCATTGAATATTCTGAATTTGGCAAACAATAAGATACGTCAGCTACCTTCGTCAATGTGGGACGCACTGAATTTGCAGGAGTTGAACGTTTCACTTAACCTTTTGGTAAGTTTTGTAAAACTATAAAAGATAAACTGTCATATTCACTTATCATATTTTGAACAAACCAGACGGACCTTCCGCCCTTGGATGGCGAATCGTCAGACGAACCAGCATCAATTATGTTCGACTCACTTCCTTACATTCCTCCAGACGTGATACAAAATCCCGCCAGCCAAGGCAGCACACCTTCGACTATGTCACCATTAAGCCCGGACACTGTCTTGATCCCATCTAGTCGATCGTTCCTACTGTCGAATGCCTCCGTGGACGGAAGGGCTTCTCCTCTTTTGACTCACCATGCAATGTGGAGGCAACGTTTACAGGTGGTTCAAAATTCTAAAGAAACTGCGAAGAATCAAATTAACCAGTACTTGAATGAGAAGGCCTCGACTTTACTGTATTTAAATCTCTCCCACAACTCATTCTGCAAAATTCCTAAAGTTTTGGCGTGCCTTGCACCAAGCCTTCAGCGACTTAACTTGTCCTACAACCGATTGCGTTACATGGGTTATATTGGATATTATCCGTCAGCATTGAGACAGCTGGAGTTGTCGCACAATAACATCGACAAATGGTTTTACGCACCATCAGCTGGTGATTCTCCTGGCAAGCTGCAAGGAATTAAGATTCGATTGCAGTGTTATGCACGAGTGTGTGTGGAAGGAAATGGTGAAGACAACGAGAAATGCTGCATTCACAAGAAACATTCGAGGCTAGAAGCCCTGAAGTCACTTGTGCTTGGCGGTAATCAGTTGGAGACCATTCAAGTGGGAGGAGCAGACACGTCCGAGGATTGGGCAGGTGGTGCTTCAGGAGACAAGCGCGCCAGCACGAGGGCTTTATGGTTTCCAAATTTGACGCTGTTGGATCTTTCCGATAATGCCTTGAACGAAGTTACTGTCAAAATTTCTGAACTAAGATCTCTCTCCGTGTTGAATCTCTCTGGAAACTTTGGAATTACGGATCTCCCGCCTGAATTAGGGACTCTGAAGCATTTGTGGAATTTGAACTTATCAGGTTGTAGCTTGCAAGAACCGTTGCTGAATATGATTGAACGAAAGCGCTGCAAGACGATGGATATCATCGGATACCTTAAAAGGTTGGGTGAACTCAGCTCAATATTCGTGTGAAAACTGTTTGTTTAAGGTAAGAAATTATTTTGTCTCTTATTGCAGCGTGTTGGAAGATGCCAAGCCGTACAGTCGCATGAAGTTAATGGTTGTGGGAGTCGCAGGTATTGGCAAAACAACGATTCTTCAGCAAATGAGACAAGAAACTACATCGGGTCAGCAGAAATACGCCTTACAACAAGATCACTGGGCAAAGCGTATGTCTTTCCAATCACAAGCTGCAGGAGCCGCTTCTTTGACTTCGAAAAATGCAAGTCCGAGTGGTGGGACTCAGAAGTCTGGCAAACCTATCTCCACGGTCGGAGTCGATATTGGATCATGGGCATTGGACCCAAAAGTACATCGATCTGCTGGACATGGTCCAGGTATAGAATTTCGCATTCTTTCTCATTCCATTGCACTGTCTAAGCGTTTGCACTCGTTTTGGTCATACGCAGTTATATTCCGCACATGGGATTTCGGAGGCCAGGTACATTACGGTTTAGAAAGACATAAAGTATGAACCACTGCAATGAGTTTAATCTAATTTTGCAGAGAGAATATTACGCGACGCACTTGTATTTCCTTTCGAAACGAAGCTTGTATCTCGTTCTGTGGAATATTTGCGATGGAGAAAAGGGATTGAATGAAATTGTGCAGTGGCTTGTTAATATTCAGGTAAAAGTAAAAATGTTGTCAATGCAAAAATTCATGAATTCGTCGGGTATTTGACACGTAAGCGTCTACTTAATTACAGGCACGGGCTCCAAACTCTCCTGTGATAATTGTTGGAACACACTATGACCTTGTTAGTGAAAAGTTTCCTCCAGGTATTACATCCTCCTCATAAGCAGGAAATCTATTCTACTAAGATGAACCTCCCACTTCTTTTTAGGGTATTTGGACTACCTGCAGCAGAAAATTCGAGACAAATTCATCCGGATTACTGATCCAGAGAAAAGAGGATTGCCGCGAGTGCTTCACTCAATCGAAGTAAGCAACAGCCCACGGACCTTATTGTCATGCGTAAGTGGTAGGATAGTGAAGCTTTAAAATTTGGTATATTGATTGCAGGTTTCGTGTAAAACCAAGCACAATATTCGATACCTGACCAACTTATTGTATGAAACCGCTTGGAGTTTGAAGACAAACAACGGGAAAATTCTACTTGAGCAAAAAATTCCTTCAAAGTATATTCATTTGGAAGAAATCACCGCATACTTGGCTCAGGAACGAAAATCGCAAGGTAACTTGTATTTAATCAGTTCTGATTTCTAAGTTAGTTTATTCATTCAATTTATTGTATTTAAGGCCTAGAACCTGTCCTGACTGAGTCGGAGTTCAAATCTCAGGTTTCTAGTTGGCTACTGAAGGGCTTTAATTTGACCTTCCGTGACGATGCGGAGATTATGCAAGTAAGTTGCCTTTATTGCTTACTGGAGCGTGGTTTGAGTATTTTGTCATTAATATTTGTCACTTTTAGGCTTGTTCATTTCTTCACGAAAATGGAATCCTACTCCATTTTGAAGATTCCGTCCTTCACGACCTCTACTTTCTTGACCCACAATCACTCTGTGATTTACTTGCTAACGTTGTTACAATCAGAGAAATTAACCCCTTCGTGAAGAATGGTATCATGAAAGTGGACGACTTGAGCCATTTGTTCAAAGGCAAATCAAGCATTACGAAGGAGTACATTCTCAGCCTTTTGTCAAAGTTTGAGTTAGCCGTGCCAATTGATAAACCAAATCAGTTACTGATACCGTCTTTGCTTCCAACATATGAACAGGTACTGGCACCTTTATTCATTATCTTTGAAACCATAAAGGATTATAATCATTTACGCTCGTACGCAGATGAAAACTGGACAATGTGATGTTAAAATCAGCCTCAAGGCCAGACCAAGAAGGTGGGCTCCAACTCCGATTAGAAGCTCATCAAGAGAATCACAAGCAGCATCAAGAACGGAAAGTCCAGCGAAGGTCGCTGATACGGAACAGTTCCCTCTTGCTTGGATACCTGAAAAGGGAGCATTGACTCCCCTGAGTCGATTTGTGCTTCTCTCCTACTTCCCATCTGGTTTTTGGTCGCGTCTTATCAGTCGAATACTATCTGACGACAGAATTGTTGAAATAATTCGTGACTACTTCATAATGTTTCCGACCACACCTTCGTCGCAAACGTTCGACTTGATCAGTAGCTTATGCAAAGAAGCAGATTGGACTTTATGGCAAAATGGCTTAGAAATCCATTATGGCCCCGCGACAATATTATATGTCAAGGAAGTTACTGGAGAAAAACCATTCTCGTTCATGTTGCGTCGAGATGAAACCGTCTGCGAAATTGTTGAGCCGTCTCCTGCCGGCGATGCGCCTGTGCAAAACGCAGAGGAGCCTGAGGAACAAGTTTGGGAAGTTGTCGATTTGTCCGAGACAAGCTTACTGGAAATCCATTTACCGGTAAGTTAAATGCCGAGGCCGACATGATGTTGATTTTTTTTACTTTTCTGAGCCTGCTGACCAACTTTTAGACTGAAAGCTTACGACTGAGCTCTGACGAGCCGGAGAACGGACAAATGGTTTTGGAACCATCTTTGGAAAATGTGACTAAACTTCTTGCTCTTGTGGTTGATCACATTGACAGGTATTCTCAATTTGAATTGCCTCATCTCGAACCTGAAGAAACATAGATTTGCATGACTATTGACAGTTTACTTGAGGATTGGTATCCTTCCGTCGGAACCAGATTCATTCACACTTCAGAAGGAAAATACCTCGTTACAAGACTCATACCTTGCCCTCATTGTTTCCCTAATCAGCAAACGAATTCAGTTACATCGAGTAATGATCTGGAGCAACAACAGCGTCATCCACATCATTTAACCAATTCGCCAGATTCAAGCAAAAGTCCACGAATGTCGACCGATTCTGGAGTTGGCAACAGCCCAAAAGCAACGAAGGTTTCGTCTTCAGTTGAGTCAATGTCAAGTGTTGAAGTGGACGAAAGCAACTTGAATTTGAGAACCCGAACTGGACTCGTGTTTGAAACTCCCAAATTCGGAAATATTCCATCCAGTTCAAGTTTGATGAGCGGTCTCAACTATTTTCTCAAACCCGAAACTAGATTGAGAAACCTGACAAGAAATATGTACTCTTGGACCGTTGAGCATTGCATTCTGGAATCACAACGAGGAGGTTACACGTCTGGCTCTCCTGAAATTACTGTCAAGTGTCCGAAGCATGGAGGAATTTCGCTGAGCAAAGTGGCACCTGATGTTCTATTCTTGGATTTGGACAAAAACTCGATCCTGAGCATTGAAGACATTCAGAGGGATAAATTACTTGGTCGAGGAGCATTCGGCTTTGTGTTTGGTGGAACTCTGCGTCATCAGAAGAACGGTGGCGGACCTGCAGCAGAAATCGCTATTAAAATGTTTCAGCCGATGGACCCCAGCATGAAAGGAAGTGGTAGCTCGAAAAATCATAGCGAATCAATGGATGAAGCTTTGCAGGCTTACAAATTAGCCTACAACAAGTGGTATCGCAGCCCGTCACAATCAGCTTGTCGGGTAAGTATTCCATGTCAGTTAATTCAAGTGTTTCATGGTATGAAGGGAAAAGAAATTTTACACAAAATCGATGCAGGCGTATTCAGCCTGTCGGGGTGAAGTCAGAGTACTTTATTGGGTGAAGCACGAGCAAATTGTGCCTTTCCTGGGCCTTTGTCAATCGCCCCTGTCAATCTTGTTACGACGAGCGCCATTCGGTTCATTAAATAAAATACTCAACGATTTCAAAAGATCTGGTGACCATTTACAAGAAGAGACACTGAAAGTTTGCATTCTTCAGGTAATGTCACATTCAAAATGGCACGTACGTATTCGTTATTGTACATTTCACTTCATCAACCCATTTGTTCTCAGGTGGCTGGTGCTCTGGAATATCTGCACCGAAACCATATAATCTACAGGGATCTGAAATCAGAGAATGTACTCGTCTGGTCGTTTCCAACCCCATTCGCAATTCGGGATATTGACCGTGTTGACATCAAGTTAGCGGACTACGGAATAAGTCGGTCTTCTTTCGCCATGGGCTTCAGCAAGGGTTAGTTTCTTTGCAATTCAGAAATCGTGGCTGTGTAAATGGTGCTGTTTAAATGAAGCTGGTTTTTGGTAATAGGCTTTGGCGGAACAGAAGGGTACATGGTAAGTTAAGAAATCCTGGCTCGCGTACCCGTCACTGAGAAAATGCTACATTGAGTGCTTCCTTTATGTTTTAGGCGCCTGAAATTATACGCTTCAATGGAGAAGAAGAATATACAGAGAAAGTTGACATATTTTCCTTCGGAATGCTGCTTTATGAATTAATTAGCCTGAAGCAACCATTTGACAATTGTGATAATATTAAGGAGAGTATTCTTGAAGGTGATCGGCCGTCGTTGACTCCGAAGGTAAGCTTGGTGGCTTGGTGCCGATTCAATTAGATTGCAGTGGGGCAACGACAATTTTATAACTGCGTAATTTATACCCTTCTTTATTAGGAAAGCAATCTGTATCCTCTATATGTGTTGGACCTGATGGTATCATGCTGGTCGAATGCAGCAAACGAGAGGCCCTCCGCTGCTGAGATTGTAACGATTGCGTCATCGACAGAATTTTTAGTTCTTCGCGATGTGGTGACAATTGGGAATGTGACAAACATAGTCACAGCAATTGGTATTGAGTACGGACGTAAGTAACAACTTCACGTGCGTCAAGCGTCTTCGCTTCATTCGCTCTCGTCAATGTCGCTGTTTTACAGTTGAAAAAGAAGTCTGGACCAGTTGTTCTACTGGAGGAATCTATTGCTTGAAAATTCACAAGACGGACTTACAATTTGAGTGCTGCTACTGCTTCGAATTTATTACTGGTGTTGTAACGGCAATGTGTCAAATCAACACCGATTTAATATGGATGGGTGACACCACAGCGAAAATTCACTCGATGAGGCAAGCCGACTTTAACTTCGAGACATGCAAATTCGCCCTCCAATATTTCATTTCTTTTGTCCTTACAGAGTGAACGACTATGGAAAGTTGACTGAAATTGATTTGGAAGCTCAAGTTGGACCATGTGGCGCAATTACCTGCATTGAAGTCATTGGCTCCAACCTCGTAGCTGTGGTCGTTTCATCTGGCCGGCTCTTTTTATGCAGTCCAAGCATCAACAATGGACAAGTAATTTCAGAGCTGGGAAACAATGCTGTGATTCACTGTTTGGCGTGTCGCACAATAGCAGAAGAGTATGACAAGTTTCACACGTTTAATGAACCATAATTCACAACCGCATGACATGTTTTACTATTCATATAGGGAGTTTGAGATTTGGGCCGGTGAGAGAGCTGGTCAAATGACTATCTTCACAATTAAGAACAGCATTGTTGTTCAACAAGAGGCAATCAATCACTACGAAATGACATTGGAAGGAGTCCAAGTCCTTATCGTAAAGTCACATCCCAGTCAAGAAGTATTGTTCTCTTACGTTTATCCAGGTAAAACTCAATCTATTGACACAAGCCAGGATACATGAATAGTCACTTCAAATTATATTCTATCTTTTACGCACAGGAAGCGTGATTTACGGGTGGGACAGTGAAAATCGGGAGATGATTGCAAGACTTGACGTGGGTCGTTTGCTTCCGATCAGAGATGTAGGCATGGATGATTTAAGTCAGAAACCTCTCCAGGTGAGACATAAAAGGAGTCGAATTCCTAGAACTCACTCACAATCAATTTTGTGTTCAGGTTACTTTGATACACACGGCTCCCATGCACATTTACATTGGTACAAATTGGGGCTTCATCTTCATTACTGACATCAAATATCTGAAACCGCTCACAATTCTACAACCATTCCAAGATGATATTCGTTCTTTCTGGATGTTCCGCTCATTTCCTAATGATGTGAATAACCTCAGCAGTAGACGCAGTAGTTTCGCCAGTGCTGCCGGCAGCGAAGTGGGGAGGTCCGAGGACCAGCGCGAAACGGCCACACCGAGTCCAAACCCGAACAGCAGTAAGAGAAAGTCTGACTCTGTTGATATTACCGAAAACGAAAATCCTGCTACATTCTCCAATTCTGATGATATTGGCATTGATCTCAACCAACTCGTGATCGTACTCGGCAAAGGGTTTTCCAGTATTATCAACCAAAACGCAGTGGATGATCAACGACGCAAGCGGATATTTGGTATTCTATGGAAAATTAATTCTAATTCTTCATGGAACTGATGCAAAATTGTACCTGACTCATTTTTAGACTATAATTAAGGTAGTAAGTGTTAGTCATGGATTGAGTAATTCGTTTCCGGACTCATCGACTTTGAGACTTGAATCGCAAGCGTGCAGTTACCCGGTTCCTTTAATGTAGAAAACATTATGTAGCTTTGTTAATTGTTTAACGCACTCTTTTTAATACAATTCATTTAACCATGTCGCATACGAACACAATGTCGATTGTTAAATCCTGTCCATGAACTGATGTGATGAATAAATTCCAACGTGAGACTGTTGATTTAACTATTTCTCCGTTCTCGGTTCATGCATGCATCGACAAGACAGACACGGGATGGGGAGGAACGCATTCGTCCACTGTGAATCTGTGGAGCGTGTACCGAAACCTGAACGAGAATGGCAGCGGAGACGGGTTGCTATGAGATGAGACAAAACAATGAGCTTTCCCATTATTCTGATCTCTTCTGAATCACGTTCAGTTGTAAGACAAGTTGTCAACCCAGAAATCAATGCTGTCTTGGGCCATGTATGGACAAATCAAGCAGTGTTGCTGAATCTTTGCTTGAAAAGATTTTATTTGCAATAAGGGACCTTCTATTTTTCCAAAGTGTTAAAATCAGATTAAATCTTCGCCATGTTTAAGCACAAAACTACATTCATTTCCGTCAGGTACATTCTTCTGCTCCTCAATTTCATTCAACTGCTGACAATCATGCTAAGCTCGGTAAGAAACTCAGCCCAAAAAAGGACTAAAACGCCTATGCTAATTGCTAATGCTTTCTTTTGTCCCTCCCATTTGTAAATACAGAAACAGCAGCTTCTGGAAATATCACTCCCGTACATGAGCACCAAGGTGGATGAAAACTCAAGCCACAAAAGCCTAATCGTTAACATTTCATTGAGCATGATGTTTCTGATTTGCGAGTTTCTTACGTTTGGCTCCGGATTCACGATGTTCAGCGACATTTGCACTTTACTTTGTATGTTTGACTCAATTAAGTAACTAATTTGAGTTGTGGATCGTGACAATTTCCTTTCTCGTCCTGCTTTTCAGCCATTTTTGGTCACTTGCTCGGAAACATTTTCCTGGTGTACTTTTTAAACAGTGGCCTCGACGTTGGACTGCTCTGGTGGATTTTCCCGTTCACGTATTGTCTTCCATTGCTTGCAGACATTATTTCGACTGTGGCGACGATTTGTTTTGAGGGGATCAAATACAAGTAATTAACTAATGTTAACGCTAATTGCCTACACCTTACTCATGTCTTTTCGCTTCGTTTATGCATTGTTTGTTGTACTGAAGAGATTACTTGATACTTTATCAATAAAGCTTCTGCAACTACTGCTACAAATTACGCGACCGAGAAGCAACGCTCGCCATTTTCCGTTTCGGGTTGCAAAGTTTCTTCGTCCAACTCGTCAACACGAAACAAACATTCATCACAGAACTCATTCCCTTGTAACAATCTTAGCTTGACTTCGTAATCGCCTCGTTGATGAACAAACCGGCTGATCAGGTAGTGCATATTTTTGTTCACTATGGAGTCACAGAGTTCAAAACGATGGAGTCGCTTGACTTTGGAGGCAAGAATCCAGTCTACGATGGGACACTCGCTACAGTCGACGAGTCGAAGCACTTCTAAGCTTGTTAGGTCTAAAATACCGGCCGACGCAACTGGATTCACGTGCTCCGAAGCTATGCATAGCTCATTCATATTTAAAACAAGTTCGCTGAGCGCTGAGAAGAGCGCGAGAACTGAAGTCAGTTCCTTTTCGGTGATGCGACCATCCACGATGAGAGTTCGGACATTCTTAAACTTGGATCCGCGGTGTTCGACTGTAAAAGAACGGCTGTCTAACGATTTGATTCGAACAGCTGCACTGGTGTCGTTCAAGTCGTAAAGTTGCTGCCATGAACTAATTAGGATCATGTCCGAAGACGTTGGGTCTGCATTCGGAGGGCTATGCAGGTCAGCGTTCGGTATCATTCTGACGACGGGAGGTTCGAGTTCGCTCAATTTCTCGTTGATTACAGATGCTGACTGGCGATTGACATCATCGGGTGAATTAATCAAAGTTCGTATGGTCAGTGTTGTTGCCATTACCGCCATCACAAATATGACGAAGAAACAAATGATCAGGCGATTCCTGTAGTCACTGCAAGCACAGGAACATAAAATCGCAATATAATCCTCAAGTAGAAGGTTGTACGTGACCTGATTAAAGCGAGCCGTGTAGTTCTTGGATACGTGAAATCCTCGACAGTCGTGAAGCAATTTTTCGCACACTTCTTTGCTATTTGCTTAGGGGCACGCTGAGACATTAGTCACGCTCACTATGTCACTTCTTTCACTTTTTTCACTTTCACTTATGGCGCCGAGCCGAAAGTGAAATCATAAGTAAAGTGAAAAGAGTAAAATAATCAGAAGTGACTCCATCGTTACTTCTGGAGGAACGAATTGGTTTTCAAAGTTTGAGAATTCCTAGTTCTTAATTTTGTCCGTCGCACATGATCGGATTTCGATCTCCTTCAGTTTTTAAAGTGTTCGTTCCAGTGACCCAGTGATTAGCTGACAGGTTTCAAAATCTGAGGACCAAATCTCATCTACGAAATGGCTGGAGCCAAAAATAAACGCAGTGCAGTGGCTGGGTCCAGTAAGAAAGCACCCAAACGAATCAAGAAGACGGATGACACCAAGCACGCCTGGGCGAAAGGTGAAGAAGTCGCAATCGCCAATTTTGTATCCGAAAGGCCATATTTGGGAAAGAATCAAGTATGTAACATTAGTTTAGTAATTCTTAGAGGCTGGAAGTCTGTCTGATGAGACATTGAAATTTTTGTAGGCGAAGACAACACTCATTCAGTACTTACGTCGAATGGTCAAGGAATTAAACCTGCGCTGCACTGATAGACAAATTGCGAACAAATATGACGCTATGAAGAAGGCTTACGAAAAAACTCGTAACTGGATCAACGAGACTGGTCAAGGAGTTGAAGACGACGATCCAATTAGCTTTCCAGGTATGTGTCATGCTCTTAATATCAAGTTAAATTCGGTAACCTCATAATTGGCATTTTTCCAGACAAAGTCAAAGAGCAATGCCACTACTACTACCTGCTGGATACAGTGTTTGGTACCAGTCAAGCGTTTAATACATCGTATCAAAGGGATTCAGGTGAAGAGAGATTTGGTGACGAAGACCCAATAATTGATGACAACAAAAGCCTTTGCAGCCAGTCAGATGACGTACAGAGTGGGTAAACAAGACTAAAGTTGTACTACTAACGTATTAGCCAGTGCGTATCCACCATGTTGCATTTCTTGTAATTTTAGGGTCAGCTTAATCTCAGATAATCCAGCTACTGGTCAGGTAACAATTGCTGCGAAGAGGTTTGAAGCTGCTCTTCAACGGGAAAAAGCTAAGCCTGGCCGCTTGAGCGGATCTGAGAAAATCCAGCAGTTATTGGAAAGTCGTCAGCAGCAACGCTGCGAAGTTGAACTGATGAAGCTTAATTGGGAAAAGGAAAAATGGAGCGCTGAGCATGCACAGCTGATTGAAATCAAAAAGCAAGAGTTAGAACTTGAATTCAAAAAGGCTCAGCTTGCACAGCAAGTTGATTTAAAGAAATTGGAGCTGGAAGAACGAAAGCTTAATTTTAAAATGGAAAAGTTTAAGGCCACAAACTCAAATGCTTAGTTTATTTAAACGATAACCCACAAACTCAGTAACAGTTTCTTCTTTACTTAGCTTGTAGTTACATGTCTTAATGTGTAATAAAATACTTAAGGAGCGAATCTCGTTTCAACTTTGCGTGCTCGTCTTCTTCTAAGCATTCCTCGACTTCAGCATTTGGATCTTGATTTAGATCATTCATTACGTGCTCTTCCAATGGCCAAGGGTCACAATCAAGCAGGATGTTGTACAAAACTATGCAAGCTGTGATCCATTCACAAGCAAACTGGTGTCCACGCTTTCGATCAACTTGCATTCTTAACCCCAGTAGACTTTGGAATCTGCCTTTTAGACTTCCATTTGTATGTTCAATAGCAATTCGCTTAGTTGATAAATGCGAATTGAATCTCTCATGATCTCTTGTCAAAAGCTGAGATTTTCGGTAGGGTGTGATGACGGAATTTGTGAGCCCATAAGCTTGGTCACCGACAATGTATTCATGTTCTCCGAAGTATTTGTCTGGAGTTTTGCTCAAGTCCATCAATTTGAATATTTTGGCATCATGAACTTTGCCTTTATTAATAGTTGAGCAATTAGTAACCCAGTTCACGTTAATTTCTGATTTGTGTTAGGTAATACCGTAATTACCTGGTTGTCCGACATGATAAGCGCGAATTCTTTTAAATGGGTCGGCCACTAACTGTAGATTGAAAGAGTATGTTTTCTTCCGGTTGTAGTATGAAATTGAATCATCATTTGGTGCTTTGGCGAGATCAATGTGGGTTCCATCTACAAATCCGACACAAAATGGCAAATTTTCATTACTTATGAGCTCACACATATGCTGCCTCTCAGCACAGCCTGGCCAGTTGACGTAGTCTTTTTCCTTAGACAGTAACGCAGCTATGACTCGTCTAGTGAATATGTTCAGTGTACCACCATCGCCAATCCCAAAGTTTCTAGCTACCGCCACAAACGAAGCTGAGTTCCCAAACGTGCCAAACCTAAATAAACAGGAAGCTGAAATCAATTCGTGCACCGTTAGACGTTTTGGGCATCAAGTTACCGATTCATAGCTACCAGCAGCTGAAGCGAGACTGGATACTGTGATCTTGATGACTTGAAGACTGGGTCATCTTGTATCACCTCCAATAACATTTTAAAGTTGATCTTGGACATTCTAGCCACAGCTCGGAACCGGCGATCATCGTAATTGGGGAGTAGCTTTTCAACAAGGGCCAAGTTTTTAACCACTTCACTGCGTTCTACTAAATACCTTTGGTTTTCCAAAGCAAGTAAATTATCACTAAAGTCTTCCAGAATTTCGTCTTCACTGTCATCGTCATTTGCACTAATCAAATCACAAACTAATGAATCCCACAGATTGTTGATTAATTTCTTTCTTGAAGTGCTAGTTTTGGTGTCCATTTTGCAAATGGATCGAATTTCAGTGAAGTAAGTTAAACAGAAGTCAAACGCAAAAACGTGCACTCACGAAAATTTTCACTTGTTTGACTTTCACTTCTGAAAGTTCCCAGAAGTGAGAAGTGAAGGAAGTGAAAGCAGTGAACCCGTGAGCGTGACTATTTTCAATTTCAATTTTGCGTCGCCAATGTCCTCAAACTTCAAGGCCGATTCCTTAACACTCACCTGATAATCTCCCAAATTGTGTCACATCGAGATTGCTCGAATCCACGTCGTCGCAGGTGAGTCTCCAGTTGCCTGAATGCAACGCGGTCTTCTGCTTCACCACGCTTGGTATTTGGTAGCTTAGTTGCTCCATTGCTATTGCTATTACCGGTAGTCGTTCTAGATCCAGTTCCTTTGATAATCAAATCGGCCAGGTCGTCTTCTGGGTAAGTATGGCGCTGCATCCTGAGAAAGTCTGCTTTCCGCCATTAAATCTGTTGAACACGTCGAAGACAGAAGATTGAGGATAGTGTGTTGGCGACCACTGTGGCACTCCAACACGTGCATTGCCACAAAGCACAAAGAGCTGTTTATAACACCTTGTAAACATACAATTCTTGTTCATTGATAAGGGTAAGTGTAGTTTGAATTTAATTTCGAGGTTTGAGTTTCAATTGATCGAGAAATAGGCTCGACATAAACATTGAAATGCGTCAGTAATATTGTCCTCAGAAAAACCCAGATTGCGTGCACTATAAACACGATAAGGAGATTCTAATTGCTAGTAAATGACTGGCGCATTTGCAATTACACGCGCGGACAGCATGAAGCCTTGTCGTCAATGCTTTCAGACAATTTAAGCCCTTCCTGACTTTGACTTTTTGTGCTTTGCAAAGCGATTGACCTTCACGGTAAATTTAGCTGTAACTTGAAACTGAGCCTTATCAATAAATTGGCAAATAAAGATTCGTGGTCATGTCACTCTTATCAAAAAAAGAATGCGTATTTGCCAGCTCAGCGAGTGCAAATGCGATAAGAGATATGCCCCGTAGATACGTCCGCTCATGCTCCGCTGCTTTGATGCTGCGTCCGATTAACGTAGAGTGGTTATGAAATTATGATGAGGCATGTTTCATCCGCGAAAGTCGTGAATAATCGAGTTTTCCGTCGTTTTCTTGGAAATCTTTAAGCAGGAATCCGTACACATCCGGTGCGGGCAGAAATCCACATAGAATCGTAATTCAGGAGTGGCCACTCGTCAAATACGTCGTCACTGCCGTAAACAGTGACTGAAAGCAGAATACGGACACTTCAACTTTCGTGTTGTAGCATTGTAGACAAGATGAACAGCCCCAATTCGGTGGCAGGAAAACCTTCAAAATTGGGCACCGTGCCAGAGTCCGCACTGTTTATCCGCGAAACTTCTAATCCAGGAGACAAAGGCTGTTTTAAATGCAGGAAGTGCGAGGAAGCCTTATCTACGCAGTCTCGGGAACGACGGACATGGACCTACAAACTCTACAAGTTTATCAGGTACAAAGAATGAATTATATCTAAGAATTACGTATGTTAACCGAAAACTCCTTCCCAGAGCCGAATATAAACTTACGCTTTTGGTAGTCCTCGGAATTCTGTCAATTGCCATTGTAATTGTGGTGACTGTGAAGCATCTTGGTCAAGCCAGACGCAAAACCGTAGATGGCGCCCTACTGGCGGGGAGTCATAACTTTTCTTCTTCAAGCCCAGGAATTGCCGGCGTCGAGGATGAGTTGGATCGGGTTCCAAGCGTTGTATTTCCACCATCGCCCTCCAAAAGCCAGAAACCACATGTGGTCACGGTGTACACGCTGCAGGAGCTCAATAGTCTTTCAGATTCCGCAACATCAGTCGTCATCAAGTCTCTTCGGGGCGTCTCGACTCGTCACAGGACAAAATCCTTGCCCGTAATCAACTCGAACCGAAACGTCCACATCCTTGAAATTGATGCGGGTGACGTCACACTGGAAACATTGATCAGAATCCTGAAAAGATTTCCCGAAGTTCGAACCCTCTCATTGAATATTGACAAGCTCTGCTTCAACGAACCCGAAAGTGGAAGGATGGAGTTAGAGCTTGAAAAGATCCGCCATTTCAGAATTGTACACGCCCAACAATGCCCGTCAATGCTAGAGTGGGTTTTGTCGTGGAACATTCATTACATCCATCGCTTCGTTTTATGCCAAGTTGACTTTAGCGACTCTAGGACGTTTGAGGCTCTGCATAGCTTTCTTAATGGAACAAGCAGTGAAGTGGAGGAAGTCGTGTTGCAGGACACGAAACTGTGCGAAGGTTGCAATTTCTACGACCTGAAGTTAGATAATCTGCGCGAAACCGTCGAGGATGTCCGAACAAGCAAAGATGAAGAAGTTGTGTGCGCTTACTAGAGGCGGAATTACTGCCCTTCAGTTTGGGCTGGCGCAGAAATTGGATCTGAAGAATGATAGATTAAGATGGATGCAAATACGAGAAGCTGTAAGATCGATTTTTGCTTAAATGCAACATCATCTCGTCATGGGCGGGGACTCCGGTCAGAATGACACTCACCGCCACCAACTATTCAAGGATACTAAAAGAGCAATCGACTATTTTCAACCTACTATGTAGTAAAATTCATGCACAACATGTGCAATCACGCAATCACCAACTACACATTTTATTAAAAGACGTGGTTATTTAAAGCGGAGGGCTGTTCATCATTTCTCTCCATAGCGTATCCAAGTTTCTTCCCGTCAGTCGCTCCCAGATGCTATCGGCGTACGTTCCCTCCCTGCAGTCCTTATTGGCCCAGTAAATCATGTCACCGACATTACGCTGGATCCATTCCAAGAAATATGCCGAAACACCATATCCGTCTGTATAATAGTTGTTCGGGCCGGGCTTGTTTGGCTTGCGATTGGGCTCATATTTGAAGTAGCGAACCCAGTCAGCGATTCCTTCAGTCAGCCATCCAACCCCACTTCTGTAGCCTTGGATGACGTGAGTCATCTCATGAATCATGCTTCCAACGTCATCCTGATGCGTCCTGTAATAATTTACACTTCCAACGATGCGGCCACCTGATGCGTATGCCACGCCATCGTAATTGGGATCGAAGAAGATCGGAATTTGTGTTGGAGGGACGTATGTGGGTGAGGACAGCAGGTCGCTTATGAAAGGAAACCAGTCCGTCAACGCTGTACGGACTCTGGCCGCAAATGGCTCCAAATCCGGCGCTTGCGAAGTGTCGGTTATGATTTGCACTCCGGCTAAGGGCACGAATAGAATTAAATGACTCGGCCAGTAACACAATATAAAAGGAAGGAGTGGTCCCGTCACGTACCTGCTAGCTGCAACAGCCCGAAGGCGACGAACACATGACCATAATGGAACATCATATTTGTCTAACTGGCAGGAACGACTAAATCAGCATCAGCAATCTTACTAATTGGAGTTCATGATCATGGCTCCAGCATTTATTAATTCTCAACGCAAATACGCGAATTCTTCCACTTCACATTTCGTGTAAATGTCTGAATAAGACCACAATTTATTGATTCAGATGCAGAACCAGGTCTCAACATTGACATTGGGAAATTAAGCCGAAAAGAGTGCCATGAAAAGGTCAGGTTCAATGTTAAATATCGAATTATTGTGAACGTGGCATGGGAAGTGTATCACATTTAGTGGAGAATATTCATGGCTTCATAGTCATCATGTGCCGAAAATTGTACCCATGTCGTTTGTGGTTGTGGAATAATTTGCATATGGACTGCGTGCTGAGCGCAAACGGCAAGTGGTGCGGTGATGTGACCTTCACTTGGAGTCAATGCTGGATTTGATTCAGGATGGTAGAATCTGTGGCTGAAGTTGGTTGTATTTACTCGCTAATCATTTGTGATCAGCATTTAACCACCACTTACGAGGGTAGATTTTTATATTTTGAGCCGTCCTTAAACTATGCGCGGTAAAGTCCATGTTCATTCATATTTACAAAAATTGTCTCAATACAAGTTAGTTCTAAGAGTTTTAGACGGATCTGTCCACAATTAAGTTGTCAGTGAAGTTTTGAATTTTAAAAATCGATATGGACGACGAAAATAGGAAATTTGAGTACCGTGCAATAATAAAGTTTTTGATCTCAGAAAAATGTGGCTGGGCAGAAATTCATGAGAGGTTGGTCAAATATAGCCAAGAACAGATTCCATCGGCAGCAGCAATTAAAAGATGGGTAAACGAATTCTGGCGAGGCAGAACATCACTTGAAGACGACCCCCGCCCAGGCAGGTCAATTTCTGTCACACACGAAGAAAATGTCCAAAAAGTACAAGCTATGGTAAGGTTGAACAAAAGATTAAAACAAAGTGAGATTGCTACTGAATTGGGGATTTCAAAAAGTAGTGTTAACAAAATTTTGACCGCGTATTTGGATATGAGAAAGGTCTGTGCAAGAAGGGTACCAAAACTTTCAAGTCCTTTCGAAAAACAACAGAGGGTCCAATATTGCAAAGAGAATGTGGACTTCATGGAAGTAGAAGACAATTTTTTTTCTACAGTTGTGACAGGCGACGAGACTTGGTGTTATTATGACCCGGAAAGCAAGCGGCAATCCATGCAATGGAAGCGCACATCCTCTCCCGCTCTGGTAAAAGGAAAGCGAGAAAAATCGGCGAGGAAAGTAATGGCCACTGTTTTCTGGGACAGTCAAGGGGGTTTTACTTTTGGAATTTATGCCACCAAAGACCTCCATTACTGGCGCAACGTATGTGCAAACTTTGAAAAATTTGCACAAATCCATCCAGAATAAGAGGCCCAGAAGGAAGACGAAAAAAATCTGCTTTTACCACGACAATGCGCCAAATCACACCAGTCGAAGTGCTAGAGCTCAAATTTTGGACTGCAAGTTCGAGGAACTCTTCCACCCACCTTACAGTCCAGACTTGGCTCTCAGCGACTATTACCTGTTTCGTCATTTGAAAAATCACTTGAAGGGAAACCGATACAACGATGATGAAGAAGTGAAAGCAGCGATAAAAGCAAATTTCGAAGGGCTTCCAAATGAGTTTTTTTAAAGTCGGGAGAGTCCGTGAAATCGAAATGGGAAGGATGTATTGGACTTAGTGGGAACTTTATTGAAAAACAATAAAGTAAATTTGCAATTATATCACGTATATTGTTCAAGGCTCAAAATATAAAAATCCACCCTCGTATTTATTTCTTTGATTCATTTGTAACAAATTCATAACAGCAGCCACAATTTATTACATCTCCTTGGAACAATTGAACCAGCTTACGCTGAAATTCGTGGAAAGTCTAATTGTGCCTATTACCTAGTGCAATTTATTTTGGGCAAATGGAAACATTTGTTTAATTTATCACAGAACACACATAGTCAGTCATTTAAAGCGGTGGGCTGTTCATCATTTGCCGCCAAAGCGTGGGCAGATCTTTGCCGGTCGGTCGGGGCCAGATGCTGTCTGCGTATGTTCCCTTCCGGCAGTCCTTGTTGGCCCAGTAAATCATGTTACCAACATTATGCTGGATCCATTCTAAGAAATATGCTGATACTTCGTACCCATCGGTATAATTGTTGCTTGGTCCGGGCTTTCGGGGCTTACGATTAGGTTCGTACTTGAAGTAGCGCACCCAGTCGGCAATGCCTGTAATGACAAATCAAATTACAACAGAATCACAAATGTCGAAACTCGTAAACATCGAAATTTACCTTCCGTTAGCCACCCGGCGCCATTTCGATAGCCTTGGATGACGTGAGTCATCTCATGAATCATGCTTCCAACGTCATCCTGATGCGTCCTGTAATAATTTACACTTCCAACGATCCTGTCACCGGACGTATTCGCCACTCCATTGTAGTTGGGGTCGAAGTAGATACGAATTTTTTTTCGAGGTACATAAGTTGGAGATTTCAAGAGGTCGCTTATGAAAGGAAACCAGTCCGTCAACGCTGTACGGACTCTGCCCGCGAATGCCTCCATGTCACGGGCCTGGGAAATGTCCGTTATAATTTGGACTCCGGCTGAAGACAGGATCATAAAGAATTGACTAACAAATGTGGAAAATGTGACCGTTTACCTGCGGTTTGGAGCAACCCGAGGACGAGAAGCAAATGTGCAACGTTGCGTCTCATCTCGACAAACATTTCGTGAATTCCTGCCTTGAGTTTCAGCCCGTTATAATTGTTTAATTTTGTTGGACTTCATGATCGCTGATCCTGTACTTATATTCAATTTTCGCAATACAGCCAGTTCACACCCACATCCGTGCTCCTGAATCCAAATCGAACTGAATGATCCCAGCTGTGAGATCAATAAATTATTGACATTGACATGATTCCATGTGATTAGGTAGGCAACCTGAAGGTAGGCAACCTGAAGGTAGGCAACCTGAAGGTAGGCAACCTGAAGGTAGACACCACAAGAACAGACACCTCAAGGTAGGCACACGATGGTAGGCACGTGAATGTCGAAGTTAGACAACAATGAATGTAGACAACCATGAAGGTAGACCGCCACGTAGAACGTGAACGTAGAAATGCATGAAAGTCGACAACAATGAAAGGCATGAGCGTGGATGCACGAACGTCTTCCAGAATACAAAAGGTTTTGAACTAAAAAGTCAGAGCGTAGGGCAAGTATTCAACTCGAGTAATGCCTATTATTTTCAAAAAGTCAACAAATTATAATACAAGTTGCATATGTAAATTTTGTAAAGAAAGGCTCAAACGTGGAACGAAATATTGTTTGCTATTCCGATCAGGTAATCAGCCAAAGAGTTCGGGTTGTATTCGCACACTTTGGTTATTTCACGAGTGTTGAGGTCACGATACTTCAGTCGTTTCGCAGGCGGCTGGACACCTGCTGCAGCTTGGTTTAGGCGAAATTTTGTGTGAGACTGCTCCAGCTTCTATTTCTCAATGAATTTCCATAACGATGGATGATCAGCATCAATCGGGAATAAGAATCTTCTGTTCCAACCATCAACGCTGTTGTTTGTTCTCGCGTGGCCTAAAAACAGAATATGAATAACCGTCTCATTATAATTGCGTCGCATTTTATGCTTGATTACATTCATTCATTCATTTCACTAGCAACGAAACTTACCATCAATCGTTGATGTGTATGCATTCCATACAGCATGTGCGAACAAAGGGTCACGATGTGTGATACGCTTTGGTCTTCCTATCCACATATCATCGACGTTGTTCATCAAAGGTGCTAGCAAAGTTTCGTTGCCTTTGAGGAATTTAGTTTTGTTGAGCGATTTAAATGATTTGACGAGATCTGTCGTTGGTACTCATTCATTCTGAATTAAGCTAATGATCTCGTTCGACGACTGTAAAGGATTATGAATCCGAGTTTTTGTTTACAACATTTAAATAAGTTACGTCTTCGTGTTGTCAGTGTGCAGTGCACGAAGCGTCGTCTTTTGTCTTGACTCGGGCCGAGAATTGCCCAGTAGGAGAAGTCATGTCGTCCATTGTTGTCCAGCAGCGAAGCCCGTGTCCGTACCGAATCCGTCTCAAGCCGCAATCAGCATCACAATTCGTAATTACAACCGTAAGAGCGTAGGTCATTCACACTCGCAGCAGCAAGAACATCACGCCATTTTATAAAATGTGATTTTATATTGGTCTATTGTCGGGATTGTCGACTTTCCTGCATTTCTACCTTCATGGTTGCCTACATTCATTGTTGTCTAACTTCGAGCGTCTACATTCACGTAACTACCATCGTGTGCCTACCTTGAGTTGTCTACCTTCAGGTTGCCTACCTAATCACCTGCTTCGATTGACATTGACAGAGAGAAACGGCCCTTGAAACGTGCCTACATAGGAGAGTTTGAGCTTCTAATGAATTGTGGATTTGACGAAACTATACACTCAGTACTTCGTTTACTTAGTATTAAGATTTAAGATATAATTCATTATTTTCGTTGGAATGTTCTCAGGAATGTAAAGTTGTGGCTTTGCATTAATAACACCGCACGAGTGCATAAAACTTTGCGCTTGGACGCCAGTTTTACCGATTAATTTGGAAGAAACAAGATGAACCTCCTGTTTTTGGAAAAGTACTTGAAATTCTGAAGTAGTATTCGGATTTCACAAATATTTGTACGGTGAGGGTGTGCGCAGCGGACAGCTGCTAAATATTCATTTGTTCGGTTGCAATTGTGAAGTATGCTGGGCGCTTTTAGGGCTTGGAATGTAAAACGAATATGAACTTTTGGCGAAAGATCAACGGTGATTGACATCGCTTGGGTCGAATGTCCGCTTTAGGGGTCACGATTCGTTACCGCGAATTCTAGATTGACACACATAAGTGCTCCAAAGCCAGTAGCGTACATCTTTTAATGCTTTTTTCTTCGTAACGTCGCATTCTCAGAAAATTCAACAGAGCTTCAGTGTTCCTGTTCATCCTTAAGAAATGTTCCAAACCGATAACTTTAAGTCTTTTTGCTGTTTTTAACGTGCAACAACATTCGTTCGAAGTTCGAATTACTTTCAGCGAGAACCACGAGCACGAATCGATCACAAGTCCATGAGACATGTGTTCGAATAGAGTAAGACCGACGCGTCAATTAGCTGTAGTTCTAGTGTCCTTGATTGCAAGGACCTTGATCGTAATTGTAACCGTTGAACCAAACCAATATAAAAATAAGTAGACCGTGATTTTAATACCGGAGGTGGCTGTTTATTTTCGGTTCAGCCATGGCACGGACGCGAGTTTTGGGCATGCTTTCAAACTTTCCTCGACTCTACAACGCCCAGATGAAAAAGTTGGTAGCGAGTTCTGACTATTTCCGGACGCCAACACGTATTTCAAGTACGAGAAGTATCGTCAATTATTCAAAGGCGATTTTGTTTTCCATCAAAAACGTTTCGCCAGGGAATCCATCGCGTGCTTCCAAAAAGGTTGAGTGGTTGAGTTCGTGAAATTCTCTCATTACACGGCGGACAGGACGAGCATCAGTTACATTGGAAAGATGCGCCAGTTCGCAATCTGCACTTTCACTTGCAAAGAACGATGGCAGACGACGCCAAATTGGATACTGAGATGAAGCCCAAATCGAGAACACGTCTTAAAATGACCTTTCCCAGCCCATTATCCGTTTCCCTTTGGATTGGGAAGCTCATCGGCTGCATCCCGGCCCGCCCACGGTCATCATCGAGGCGCTACTGGCATTTCTTTAGCATGGCGTACGTCATTCTAGCCCTCCTCATCCAGCTCGCTATCCTTGCCTTCACCACCGCAGTTGTGATCCCGTTCAATTTCCTACCCCCGACCAAGATCTCCGAGGGGATCATGGCATCTGCGATGGAGATCGTACTCTCGAGCTCGGAGGATGTCAAGAGGATTTACTACTTGGTACGGTGCAGGATGCTCTACGAGGCAGTGGAGAGAATAGAGTCGTTGGAAGCGAACGTGAGGGGAAGAGGGTTCTGCAACAGGTCATGCACAAAATCTTTGATTGGGTATGGAGTGTGGGCATTCTGGGTACTGGTAATTTCAACGGCTGTGCTGCAGCTTCTCGATATTGCGTTTGGAAACGCCGTTGACGTGATAATGGCCATGGTCCACTTCACATCTCTTATCTGGAAGGCCTCAAACGTGTTCTCAACTGTGCTCCTGATTGGACTGGGACAGAAGCTGCTCGCATGCTATGATGGGGTGGCTGCAGAGTTCCTGACCAAATTCGGAGAAGCAAGGACAACGGCTTGGGTGACCTCAGCAGGCGGACAGACACCAACAGGACCAGCCAACCTCGCCCAACTGTTTCAGGAGGCGCAGCAGTGCTTTACCCTGTTCAACAAAGTCGTGGGGCCCATCCTGCTTGTCTCCGTATTTGAGTCAAGCATCCTGAGCGTCGTGAGCCTTTACGTAGGCGTCTACTACTCGACCAACTGGGTATGGACCGTTGAAGTACTGCTGTTGGGGCTGTGTTTTGCTCTGCGGGTGATTCTAATTGCCTGTATGGGGCAGACGGTGGAAGATTTAGTGAGTTAATTGTCGGGTGGTATGTTGTGTTCAAAGCTCATTTTTGGTCTTGCTCACACAGATGATTAGTACGAAAGAGCAAATTCGGGCGAGAATGCTGCGAATAGAAATGAATGAGGGAGCAATAACAAGCCAAACCACGGACTGGATCCTTGGACATCACATCCTCGCTTGGAATTGGCAGCTTAGCGCCTGCTCCCTGTTTGACATCAACCACAGGTTGTTTTCGTTGGTGAGCAGTCAAGAGAGCCAAGTGCGATTTCTGAAATTGTTACACGTTTCCTTCGTCGATTTTCAGATCCTCGGGACAGTGATGACATACGTTATGTTCATATTCCAGCTGCGCATTGCAGAAGAGACGAACGGACTGGGACAGAGCCCGAAGGGCTGAGGAGGCGCTGCGAGAAAACTTAATCTACCTTCAGGTTAATCAGAATCTAAATGAGTCAATCGTTCTATCTATTGCATTATTTGTAGTAGCTTGTCAATTAGCTTAATTTCGTATCCATTTTGTTAAACCATCCATCTTAATTTAATCAGAAGAACAATAAATGGCCATATTTTGGCCGACTGTGGTGACCTTTGAGCTGGCTTCATGAGAGGTCATTACAGAAGACGAAGACATCACGCGAGCAGGGTTAATTCGATAGATTTGGTTAGTGTCTTCCAGAATTCACGCCATTCCCTCGACAGATCTGAACACCAATATGGAAAAAGTCCACCACGGCGTAAGCAAAACTTCCCAAGCGCACATGCATGTAAAACACGCAAGTCTCATTTCAAAGTGTGAATTCTGGGAATCAGCTCATGGGATCTGGCTTGAAACTATTTCCGTTAGCAAACGTTGCAGGCGGAGGGTCTCTCAATTATACACTATTTACATGTTTTCGAAGGAGAAGTTTAATGTGTGTTTCATTTTTGACTCTCACAAACACTCAAACAAAAGTCTAAACCAACTACCGTAGAACGGTCACCCCAAAAAGTTTAGCTCACCCCGGCCACCTCGCCGACACGTATTTCCCCACACAGACGCTCGTGTGCTTTTCCTCTATGGTGGATAGAAAGTAGGCGCTCCGTTACATGCTTGCAGGGAGGCAAGAGTAGCGTCGGTCCCCACGTAAGGACTGGAGGTCGAAGCAAAAAACCCAAAACTGAATGAAAGATCTTTATTGTCAGTTTATTGTGGTTGCTCAATAAATCTTAGTAAGAATGACTTTTTGGTTCAATTTTTAAGCCCTGCTTGACGCCGCTGCGGCGACTAATGCTGCACCACGACCACTACCGTCTTCGGATAGCATCAGCTCGAAATGGATATCCAGATTCTTGCTAGTCAACAGTTCCTGAATGGTGGTAGTCATTCGGGCACCAAAATGAGGATGGCAGCGGTAGACGGAGCCATCGACTGCCACCACGACGCTTCTCTCATTCATTTTAGCCAGCAGACACGCGACTCCGGTGCCCGCGAGTTTGGCTGCACGAGAGGACACGGTTTCGCAGATGTACAGCACGTCCTTGCAGTCTTGTTCGGAAATTTGAAGGACTCCGAGCTTCTGGAGGATTTTTCGACAATGGCCTTTCTCTCCAGTAGGGTCGCTTTCAATCGTGGAAATGTCCTCAGTGGCAAAGGTGCCCTGGTCAAATATCTTTTTGGATCCTTGTCCTTGACCATCGAAGAGCAAACCTCTCTTCATCAGCTTGACAATGATGAGCCGGACAAGCTCACCCATGTACATCCCCGATATCATTTTCTCGAAGAGCTGCTGCTTTGGGTTGATGGATTCAGCATCAATCTCTTCGTCGTAGGGCGTCATCAAGAATTGCAGACAGCCGTTGTTGCCAAACGCGCCCCACTCGGTATTCACGATGACTTGGCGAGGCTCGCCCATGTCGCCATCCCACAGCTCCACGTTGTCCAGTCTCTCCACATAGCAAGCGTTGGTTCCTGTGCCGACGATCAGACCGATGCGGCAGCTCGGGTTCAGCCAAGCACATGACATCAGAGTTCCAGTCGTATCGTTCAGAATGGCGCACACGTCAATCTTCACATCACCTCGTCGCGCAATCGCGTTCTCCAGCAGCCCGACCACATCCTGCCCTACCACGCCTTCACACTTGAATCCTTTCGTCCATGTCACCAGTCCCGCTTTGGTCAGCCCTTCTTGCCTCAGTGGAAAGGAGAACGTGAATCCGAGCGACAGCGTCTCGTTGGACACGTTTTGCTGTCTGCAGAAGGTCGCGAGGCACTCCGCGATGTGGTCAAACAGTCTCGTGCCATGACCAACCATTATCTCGTGCGGTACAGCGAAAGTATCGGACACCATCTTAAAGCCGTCCGAAGCCGAATTGTCTCCGCCCAGTTCGATCAGCAACACACGAAACTTGGTGCCTCCGAGGTCAAGGGCCAGAAACTTTCCGCGTTCTCTCCCAGTTGGAAGTTTTTTAACGTACGTCGGGAAGCATTTGACCGTGGCTTCTTTGTTTGATTCTTTCTTTAAGCCTCTCTCGATCTCATTGTGCAGCAACTGCATAACTTCTTTCAGCGTGCCGTCCGGAAGTACGAGACGGGAACAAGCCGCCTGAACTGGCGGCCGGGCTCTGATTTCTGCTTGCATTTTGACTTAGCGATAGTGACTTTGTCTCGTCTCGAAATAGTGTGATTATATACCGGCTTCAATGTGAGTCGTAGTCGGAAAGTTTGGAAAGTAATGCCGAAGTAAAGTAATTGCAGCAAATCACTGTATTTATTTACTCTGTGCAACTCAATGCTTGATGATTCTTCATTCATTTATTTGGAAATCGCATGTTACACAATTCCAGGAAAGATATCAATTGCAAATGCCTTCTGGCCGCCGACTGCCGACGCACATCCTTATCACTAAAAATATTTTGAATTTTTATGTTTACTATACCGACTTAATGACAGCCGATTTGCGCAGTTCACGGTCAGAAGTGAGTGAGTCATTTCGTACACTGTTGGGACCATTAGAACCACTAGCCGTTTGACCACCCTTTTGCACTGTTCGCGATATCATTGTGTTATCTGCATAATTTACCTGGCTGATAACGATCAAGGGCGACATTTCATTATTTTAATTCATAGGAAATAAAAGTTTATTGCGAAATTAGCGATTCGCGAGTCATGTGTTTTCGGAAATACCAACGTGTTTGGCGTTGGGTCGACTCAATTAAGTGAATGTCATTAGACTTGAGGTACTTCAGACTCTAGTTACTAATTCTTATTAGAGTGTGGGCTGTGCGGAGACAAAAGCCTCATTGATGCATGATGAACTGAACACCGTTAGAAATAAGAAGGAAGTGTCAAATAATCACGAGTCACAATAAAAAAATTTCATTTCTTTTTGTCTGGCACAAGGCGAGCAATTAGCGTGATTAAATTGCGTAAGCCTGTTCAGGAGACATCAAAATTTTTCATCCCAGTCCTAAATTCATTCAAAGGCCAGTATCCTTTGAAGACACTCCGCTCTCGTCGAATCACGAAATGGAGAAAATCGAGCAGTACTACTTCAGGACGACGCTGACCACTGCAACGATTCTTGGCCAATTTCCCGTTCCGCTTCGTGATCTGCACTCGGATTACACACCGCTTCGGTTTGGTTCGACCTCGATTTCCTTTCGGAGCATTTGGGCACTTACCTTATTCATCTTTAACTTAATTTGCGCACAGACCATCGTATTCTGTGCCGAGTTAACAATCGAAAGTTTCGGATTTTACGATGATCCTCACCATGTCGGATTTTTCCTAGAGCGCCTCTTGTTTTATCTCAGGCTTTGCTTCATCTTCGAAATTTACATCGTGTACTTGAATTGGTTTTGGGCACTTCCAAAATTCGTGCAGACTGCAAACAGGTTCCGAGAGTATGAGGAAAAAAGGGCGGTTGTGTATAAATTTGCGGTCGAAGAAGCATTGAGTCTGAAGGAATGGCCCATCATGGATTCAATTGGCCACAAGATCCTGCTAACTTTCATTTGGGTGGTGAATTCAGTGCTTGCTGGCTTCGGGTTCTCTGGTATGGTGGACAGCATGGGCCACTCTCCTCATGAGGTGCTGCGGAGACGTCTTTGGACTTCAAGTTGGCTTCTGAACTGGTTTGGAAGTATGCAAGTGGTCAGATTCGTGCTGTTTGTGCATATTTTTGCCTGTCAGAGCACAACTTCTTTCGCCCTAGAGTATATTCAATCCACGATCAGGCAGCTAGCGTTGAAGCTGAGAGCAATCACGGGAGTGCTGAAGGAATATAACGGCTTTTACAATCAGGCGAACAACAATGTTGACGGAAGTGAGCAGGAAAGCGATCGAATTTTCAGTCTGAGTTTCTTTGAAATCCGGAAGAAAAACATTCCAGCGATCCATGCACAAATCCTGGGCACTCTTTCGCTCTTTCATCAAACTCAGGATTCGATTGGATCCACGATTTTGATTCTTATTTCAATGTTCACCTTGGCTGTCATTCTGCTGGTGTTTGTCGTCTCTTCGCTCATACTGCTGACCACCGACAATTGGCGACCGAAATTTTTCCTAACTACCTTTCTCTGCTCTATTATCCATCGTTTCATGCTGCTCGCGAACTGTGGCGAGCTTTTATTTCAGGAAGTAAGGAGTTCAGGTTGAATTTACGAGCCGAATCTTGACTTTCAAAGAATGATTTGATATTTGACTATCGCAGGGCAAGAAGCTTCGGTTTGAAATCTCGAATCTGTCCTCTGACATTGTTCCAAAGAAGGACCATGAATTAATCGCATCATTGCAGAAAATGATCATTCCATCAAGGGGCTTGCATAGATTCCAGTTGAGTGCTTGTGGGTACTTCAAACTCAATCGAGCCACTTTTCTGACGGTAAGCCTCGTACACCAATCAGAATAATCGCATGCCTTACATAAAGCGTTGTGACTACAACAGCGTGAAGGGGACGGGACGGTGCTAGAAAATTGTGTTTTATGCAGATTATGGCGGCTGTTGTTTCTTACAACCTGGTCCTGGTGCAGTTTCAATTGTCATTTGGAAATTGGAGTAATAGCACACAGATTGACTCGTCAGTTACAATATAATTCATGTGCTTTAGGATTGCGTTATACCACAAAGATTGGACTCCTAATTCTTCCACAAGATATCGCCTGCAGTCCATCAACTAAATAGAAAATTGTATAAGTGGGTTTTTGGAAAGAAGGTAAAGAGTGTTTTAGGCTTGAAGCACTTGAAGAGTTGAATACCTAGCATCAATTAAGAAAATTAACATCGACTCCCACACAGAATCCATTGTCTTTATTAATTGTTTGCACGAGTATTCCAGTACTATCCTGCTCAAGGTATTACACTCTTTGGCTCTTTGGGAGAGTGTAAAGAGTGTAATACCTTGATTCTGCTAATCGTAAAACATTAGACTATAAATGCCTGTATCTTTCGTTTCGATTGTGCGCGCAACAAGCTGACGTATCATGCTAAAAATATAACATGTCACTGATTAATGATTAGGCAATTGCAATTGAGTGAAGATCGGACGATTCAACCAATTTGTCCATTTCGTTGGCGGTATTGCTGTAACTTCCACTGGCGCCTTCAACAGCAGAAACAGCATCCGATTCTTTCGATTGTGCTTCGTCTATCTTGGCTTGCCGTTGCACGGACGCCTCAGCAGCGGTGATAAACTCTCTATATTCAACTGGCGACATCATGCCCCTGACATAACAAAAGCACAGCCCGTTAGCAATTAATTCGTAGATCAAGACTGGTTACTGATTACAAATATCTGATGTCTCCTACCTGAAAATCGTCTGGAGCCTCACGTTGCACCCAACTTTTGTCATCTTGTCATAAATCTTTAGACATTCCTCACGCTTCTTGATGTTCTTTATTGTTGAGATAGCTGACACCGAAATGCCGGAGGATTCCGCCATTGTCTGGACGCGGGTCGCGTCCGTTCCATCTGGCACGACGACGACGATGGCGCTGCTGTTGTTCTGTTCTTCGGTGGCTCTCACTTTGGTTGCCACTGCCACACTGGCTGTAGTGAACTTCAGCAGAGAGTCGTCGTCCACAGAAATGCTTCTCCTTCTGGGCTGCTGCAGCAGTTTAAAGTAGCTCGGCAGGTTCTTCAAAGTCCTGAATGAGTGCTTCTTCGGTGGTTCAGGTTCACAGTCGTTGTCCTGCTTCGCGTCACTTTTGTCGTTGTCGGCCACCTTCTTCTCCCAGCTGACAACTTTCCTCACGTCCATCCCTGAGGCTGCCTTGCTTCCAAGAGAGTCGCTCCTGGCCACCTTGCGTTCATATCCTTGGAGTTTCTGACTTCTTTCCGGATCTCCATCGCCGCCACCTTCCTTGCTGCTCTGTCGCTGAATGACATTTGATACTGGGAGTTGTAACCTTCGGAATTTAAATCAGAAAAGAAAGGACACAATCAATGTCAAGCTATACACAAGCATAATAGAAAGTTGACAAACTGTTAGTCTCACACATTCGTATACACATGCATATGTCGTGGATTGCAAATTAGAAATCGATACAATGCAATTTTACAATAATTGAGTTTGAGAAAGTGGTCCGAAAAGTTCGAAGCAGGCGACACGTGGCCAGATTCCCATTGCCATTATCGAAATTAAGGTAGTTTTTTATTTTTGTCAACGAGACAAAGATCAAAAGAAAATTGCATTGTAAACTAATTTGGCCGTGGCATGGTCGTAATTTAAGGCTCCGAAATTGAATGTCGAATCCGGTCTCGACTGCTGCTTCTCATTTGTAACGAGGGATTTCTTGTCTAACCTTGAAACTGGAAATGGCTTTCACGAAATATTGACAGGGTTTTGCCTTTACCTTTGCTTTCGACATTTGCATTATATTTTTGACACTTCTTCGTGCAAAATTGATGACATTTCTTAATAATGGTCGCATTGTTATGAAGAATTATGATGTTATAGAAGCTCATGTTCGTGCCTTCAGACAATTCACACTGCTTGTCATGCACAGGAAGTAAAATGGAACTTACGCCTTCAGCGGCTGCCTTCCACTGCTGCTGCTACTGACGCCATTGTTGTTCTGACTGCCACTTCTTTTGTTATTGTCTGCGCCATCCACCTTGCTGCTTTTTGTGCTTCGACTATGGTTGGAAGGAGCGGTTCTGGGTCTCAATCGTGTCTGGCTCATGTCCAAAATGGGTTTCTTGATTACGGGCTTATTTGCATTGGCAGGTTTACTCTTTGCACTGCTGACATGAGACTCATTTCTTCCATGCGGCTGTAATGAAGTCGATCTGATCAATGGCGGTCTCCTTGAACCGCTTTTCCCATTATTTTTCGCATTCGCATTCGTGTTTGCTTTCATGCCATTTCCTTCGGGAAGTGACAATGATTTGCGTAAGCAAACACGACGTTCTTCCGCTGACTTTGTCGCAAAGTCGGCTTGTAATTTATTGTTGCAAGAAATTTCTGCTTGCCTCAAGCTGCTGGCACTCGGAAATTTTGAGATTGATGAGGATGACGTTGGTGATTCAGTGGCAGCTGGAAGTGTCGACATTGATCGAGAGAAATTGCCAATGTTTGAGCCTACAGACGATGCACTGTTGAAGAATTCGCCTTTGTTGCTAATGTATTGACTGTCTTGCTCCGAGGATCGATCCTTCTTTTTTGCAGTTGATAGTAGCGTGTCGATGTCATCATTTGGCGACTCAACATGCAAACTTTTGCGCCCAGTCCGTTTCATGCTGGAAGGGTACGGAGTGGCTTCGCTCTCCGATTCGACCCCAAAACCCAGACAGCTTTCAAATGAAGATTCCATTGATGGATGGATGGAGAAAGATTTCTGGAACTTTGCTCTGCGTTCAGCCGTGGTCTTTCCAGCTGTCCAAGGAACTGGAGGAGTATCTTCAGTGGTGGCGGCGCAAGTGGTTGGCATCGCTGTGGACATAGACAGAATAACGTCCGCAGCTGAAGAAGCAGGCACAGAGATCTTTGCTTCGACCATTGTCGTTTTGTCCGCAATTGTGTCATTTGCCATTTTCTGGCTCGCATGTTTTGCTGTTACTGGTCGCTTACTCTTCTTTTCATCCTTCGTTTTGTCTTCCTTCTTTTCCGCTCTCAGCGCATCTTCGTCGAAGCTAATTGTTTTGCGAACCGATTTTCTTCTCTTTGAGCTTGATGCTTTGATGTCCTCAGGCTCGTCCGGTTTTTCTTTCTCTCCTGATTCAACTTCCGGCTTCACCTCATCACCTGAATTATTGCCGTCGTCTTCTGTCCATCTCATCCGATTCAAATCAATGTGAATGACCCGTTGAGTGGCTGATTTTTCTTCTTGTTCACTTTGCATCTGGGAACAAGACACACCTGTAACATGTTTTGCTTGCCTAAATGACCGTAAATAACTTTTCTCAAACGACATCCGCCGCGTGATAAGCGGAGTGGACGACGCACTGAAACTGCCGCCCTTCAGTCTGAAGCCCGGGGCAATTGCGATGAGATCATCTTCGGAATGTGACAAATTGTCTCCAGTACTTTTGCTGGAGTCCAGATTGCCTTGGCGAGAGTTTATCAGTATTCGGTGCCCGGACTTGGTGTACTTTAGTTTTGAAGCAGTGGTCGGACGAACTCGAGACCTGAAACGAAAGATTAATGATTTCTCAAATCCCCAAGAGCAAAATTAAATATGGACTCATAAAGATTACAATAATTACTGACCTGGACCGAATATGAACGGCTGCTGCTGCCGTTTCAGGCCTGACTCGTTCACTGATAATGAACTTTTTCGGCACGAGTCCGTAGAGCTTGTTTATCATTTGAATTTCAGGCACTCTCGGCGTATGGGCGCTATTGTTGGTTTCAAATTGCACAGGGTTCCGGGTTGCGTTGTCAAACGACTTGGAAAAGCCGCCCATGTTTGACGTCCCAATTAGTTTCTTCAGTTTCGGGGAACCAATGTACATGTTTTTGGAGTTCTCTTGGTTCTTCCGGAGACTAATAAAGTGGTTTTTGTGATTTACTAGTGCCAAGTTCATCTTCTGTCGTCCACCGTTTAATCAAAGGATGGCACAATGAACAGTTGATAGAGCTGTTACACAGCAGACAGGCTAAAAGGCAACGTGCAATATACCCGGAAGTGGAGGCCAGCACTTCCACTTCCACGATGTGTCACCAGCACAACATTATAAGCGAATGTCCACAATAAGCGGTTCCTTACTTTATTATGAAAAGTAGTTCACGAGTCAATCACTATTATAAACTACATTGAACACTGTCCACCGTTCACTCTGGAAGCAATCACGAAAGAATTACAACTTGTAGGAAGTTTGTGTGCGTACATGTGCCGTGGGCTGTGACAAGCAGCTAAATCATCGGCAAAACTTTCGGGCTGATGCTATTATCAAGCAAGTTTCATTTTCACTCATGCTTTCTTTCATTCTTCGGTGCCTTTCTTTTTGTCTTTCGGTACCAGGAACCGAAAACTTTCAACATAATAGAAAACTCATCATTACAGGCCATTGCTGCTTTTGTCAGTCTGCTACGTGAAGTCATCCAATTCTACCTTCCTTATTCGTCCTGTTTGATGTGTGGGACTGGCTGTCGTGATTGGTCAATAAACTAGAGTGACAACGCACTGGAAACGTGCCCACGTGCAAGTCTCTTGCTCATGCTTGTGCTTATGCTTGTGCTTATGCTTGTGCTTATGCTTGTGCTTATGCTTGTGCCACGATATGAACTCAACGTGTCCCCGATGCCTGGGTAATTGACGCGAATAGTGGTTTCTTTGTGCATTTATAGTTTGCTAATTTAGGCCAACACGTGGGAGGTTGGTAAACCGAAAGCGGTTACCACTTATGTCGCGTATTGTCAGTGGGAGACTGGTAGAAATTATGTCTATATTTTCGTGGCCTTTTGTCTTTTATTTGTCACATAGCGAATGTGACACAAATCCAGAAGACATGCAGTGATGCGGATTTGGTCCAACTGTCGATGAGTTTGCAATTTCAAATTTGCTACAACCCCTTGCCCAAAAATTGGTTCAAGATTAAGGTTCTCGGTTCTGAGTTAGGGTCGTTTGTCCTACCTTGAACGTCTGATTCCGGTCTGAGTAATGAAGTGCAACATGCAATTCACCTCGGAGCTCTGACAATGAAGGAAGTGTTGAATCTCACGTTTGCGCATTTGGCGACTATAGTCACTGGCTTTTCTTTCATGACCTTGCTCAGCAAGTCAATTTAAATTATCAAGATTTAATCAATCAAAATACGGAGAGAAGTCTGATATAGTGCGACATGCTTCAGAGAAATGAATGCTATCCAAATATTTAAACAAGAATGCGAAGCCAAAAGCCTTGAAGGTTTTCGTCTTCTTGGGTTCTGTTAGTTATCAGCTTAATGCTGAAAGTTAACAGCGCACACGGGGAAAGGGGGCACTCTAATGATAGGATTCCAGCAATACATTCACATTCACTCTGCACACTGCACGCGGATACCCGGAATACCAAATCAAGTAAATTGCATCCATTTAATTCTTTTATCCTTCTTAAAGCAGCTATTAGCCTTCCAACTTGATTTGTGTTGTTTGCAAAGCGATCTGAAATTGCAGTTCGACATGCAACCCAGCAGTCATGGAATGTTACGACATTGTAAGTATGAAAGCTGGAGCTGGAAAGGAAACAAAACGGTAACAATGGATGGAAAAACTTCGGACATAACAAGCACAAGACGTTTTCCACATTTTCACTGAAATGATCGGGTTGTATTTGATTTGCACATTTGCAGATCCACCGTTCACGATCGTTATAATGATCGTGTAGTATACCAAAGATTCAAGATGCAATGATGCACCTTAGCTGATGTTGGAACTCGAACTGGAACAAAGTAATGAGCAAAAGCAAGCTGGGTCAAGGAATTCTCACTTCATGCGAACTGAAGTGGTAAACTGGGTTTAAATAACAGGTTTGAGTTAAGTTTAGCAATATTAGTCGTCAGCCGGCAGTCACTGAAAATTGTAGCAAGTGTCTGTGCCTTTTTCTTGTCAGTCTATTGGCTGACGAAGGCGCACGCAAAATGCTGACTCAAACATTAATCGTAGCTCGATTTCACGCCGGCAGGTCAGCATATTCAAGCCTGAAACTTTGCAGTACGATCACCCATGCAATTGAAAGGCATCTATCAATTTCGGCGTATTTAAACTCCAATGAAAGCATGAAGACGAAGCTCAGTCCAGAAAGTAAAACTAAAATTAATGTCACTAATGTGGACGTGAAGCCCATCACCAGTAACCCTACGCTCCAAGCCCGTTTGAAGCCTTTCATTGACCAAAATCCTGAGAGACTTGAGTGGAAACCAGTCTACAGATTCAACCACATTCTACTAGCAAGAGCTGCTCAAAAAGCAAAAATCGGACAAACAATCCTTACATGCTTTGTTGTACTTCCGATGTGCGTGACGTCCTATCTCACTGGACACTCCGAACTGGAAACAGTCACCAATGCACTTGCGATCTCTACCTTAGCCAGTATGTGGTTACCCGACAACAGAATTAATCATGCATGTCGTGTAGCGTGCTATTGTGATTGATGCTAAATTCCCTTTGTTGTAGTGATGATGCTGAATGTTGTGGGCTCGCTCTCGTCGCGAATTGTTGGTGCAGTCTACCTTCCTAAGGACTTCAAGCAGAAAGACGAGGTCATTCTATCAACCCTTTCCTTCTGGGGAAACCGAAGGGATACGGTCATGCCAAGGAATTCGTTTGTCCACATCTCTGATATGGATGTTGATGCCGATACAGATGTGTTTATAACACTGCAATACATCGACAAGACGCAGCGACAAGAACCACGTTACCTAAGCCTTAGGTTTGGCACAATCGAGGATGTGGAAGGATTCCAGTCTGTGTTTGGCGAGTTGGTTCAACTTCGACCGAAGAAGAGTCGGCCTTCCAGAAGATGAACTTAATTTAATTAGTCAAGAAACCACAAACATGGAGTCGATTTTGATGCCAAAGACTATGCATTTGTCCGTTTAATTTAGGCTAATTTAAATAATTTATGTCATTAAAATTCACAATGAATGAAAATCACGCATTTAATTTAATTAAGGTGTATTTCATTTCATTGACTTTCCTGAGACTAGTTACAGTATAAAGTGGAAGACTTAAGGAGTGAGACACGTTTAGATTCAATTGTATTCAGGCGACGCTCCGTTCGTTTCATTCATGCAAGTTTCAAGTTATTTGAATAGCATCTGAACTTGGTGATGCGTTTTTAACAATTTCGATTGTCATTCCAGAATTTGCCAGAATGACGAAGTCCGTATTTCCATTCCTTTTTCTGTTCATGTTAACATTTCACCACGCAATTGTCATTCATGGGCAAGACGGAGGCGATGCTGATTCCGACTCGGAATCTCACGAGAACTATCGCGAATTCAGGCGGCTCCTGAACAGTTTCGCTGACAAGTACGGCCTTCGGGCAGCGATGGACTGCTTTGATGTCGCAAGTAAGGCAATTACTGGTATTCTCAGCTGTTAACTGTAAGGCAAATGTCAATGTCATCTGTTATAGGCGATGTTTATGAGTCAGACCACGAGAAGGACTCGACGGAAGTTCACAACGAGTTCTCCGGCTACATTGCAAAGTATGGTGAAGATGTTTACGAGGAGTGCCGAACAATTGTTTACCACTTTTATTAGCTTGTCATGAAGTGGAAATAAAATCCAATACTAAGTTTGATTCTGATTGCTAGAATCGCTTTTTGGTCCACAGACTCACATGACGCTTTGTTTTTCGTATCACGTTCCCCCACCGGGTTCCCAAACTCTCAAACGTAGCGTAACTCGAGATTGTCAACATTCTCACGGAACCTACACGAGCGCCCTAAAAAATGGTTGCAATTTTCTCACTTCACTTATTTTGAGGTAAATTAACCGCACGCATTTTTGCAGTTGTATGCCGCATTTTGAATGTTACTCCAATTGTTGGAATCTCAGTGTATTCCCGACTGTAATTGTCTTGCGGTCATTAAAGAAGTACTGAAAATGTGATTACATAACCAAAGAAGTGGTAATAATAATCAAAGTGCTTCTTTTCAATGCTTGAATGCACGCAGAGACAATTGGGCCAACATTTTCCTACGTAGTGACGCGGCTAACATTTTCGTCATTTTGGTAACTTGTTTGCAAATAGCATAAACCGAGGATTATTTTGTGCCTTGAATGACATTCAATATTTTCGTCCTACCGACCGTGATTCAGTGGAAACAACGCAGTGCCTGGCAAGCTTGCATTCAACTTCTCATTGTCTGTTAACTTCGGTGCATTTAATTACCATTGTACCCCTGTCTTGAAGTTAATGCATTGTTGAACTTGCCACGTTTTGGCAATCGGCTGCAGTTCATGTCCAGCTAGTCCAGCATCAACACATTCCAGTCCCTCAAGCACGATGGCAGAGAAATAAGACGCGTAATGAGTCATTTCCATCCCAAAGTCCATGCTATCTTTTTATTACGTAGCCAAGTGAAATTTGCAACATACTAACTAAACGAAGCAATATGATGCGGAGTAGAGGAAGAAAAGATAACAGCGTCCAGAGAGCTTACGCTGCATTTATTAAAAAAACGATGAATGACGAGTTTAGCTTCGCTTTCAGCTGGACAGCTAGCAATATCCTGCAATACAAGATAGCAGTCGACGTGACAGTGGATGCCACTTATTGTCTTGCTCGTAGCCTTCCTGCAGCTACTCAGTCAAACTCAGTCGGACTCCATTAAGATTTAAATGTTCTGACGTTCATAAACTTAACATTGAAAAGTTATAGCCTGTTCCTCGCATATTCAAGACAAGACTTTCTGGCAAGTGGCAGTACATTGGGGAAAGAAAGCTTGCGGTAAGCCTCAATTTATTTTCAATTTTAATTAATATCGGACTATAGGACATGTGGCATGTACATCGCATGGGATTCAACAAAATTGCACGAGATTGCCAAACCACAAATGATAATTCCACTGCAGGGTAACACAGATAACGGCAATGGTGGCTGACCATGGCCGAAGCGGGCTTAGGTCTCTCTCCTTTTACCAAACGGCAGGTTTTTCTAGCCTAGTTGGAGTTTTGCCTTGACTTATTTCGGCCAGCTAAAGTTACTTACCTTTTCTAACCTCCAATTAGCTAGCCTAATTCCTCACCGGGAAGGAACAGGAAGGAAAAGTATGGTTGAAAATCTTTATTCAGACATTTGCTTGACTCAGTTTGTTTCTCATTTGCAGTGCCAAAGTCAAAATTTTCATGTGGTCTCGGGAAGATGTTTGGCCGGAAGAAGACGTACGGTACATCCTCCAAAACGATCGAGACCAGCAGTGCCGCAAGGTCCGTAAAGCTTGCCGATATAATCGGAGATAAGGGTTCGAATCATAAGATGCATGCCGCACCATCCAGGAATGGAGCACCGGCGAAATCTACGTTTCTCAGTAGTGGGAATACGGACATCAAAAACAAGATGCAGGCTGCGAAGCATCCGCCGATGAGTCGGGTGGGATCTGTTGAACACCATGAAGTCAAGAAACCTGACGCTCAGCTTGACAAGAGGCTTTTTGTGTCGAGTGGTACAACCAAGTTCAAACAAATTTTCAAGGAGGTGAGCAAAATCGGTTACCATTTCCAGAATTTAGAAGGAATCTTCATACGATTAGAAGCCGGACAATTTTTTGCTAATTGCCGTGAAAGACAGCTACACACTAAGTTATTCCAGTGCCCGAACCCAAAGCATGAGTTGCGTACGCCCTTTCAAGCCGCTACAATAAGAAGTTTTCGCTCAATTTCAGAAATCATGATTCATGAATTACGATTTAAAAATGCAAAAAGGATTAACGAAGGCAATTCACTCGACTTGTAGCTTGCAGAAAGTCTGTCGACCATATGTGCGACTTTTTTACTTCATGCATTAGTACCAGTGCCAAATGTGGTGAAGTGGTGTCACATGTCACAAGACAGGATCATAATCTTGTTTTTGATAGCGGCATGTTTTCCTTTTTATCACGCTTTATTAGTTTCCACTTTTGGAAGAAATCAAAGTTGTTTTTCCGCTTTCAGACTGTATTCTGTTCTTATCAGTGTGTATGCTAGAATTCTTCATTGATTGATTAATTAGATCTCCACTGAATGCACACATTAAACACCATAAAGTGACTCAAGATTCTTGAGTAATAACGACAAACATTTTAAAGGTTGTTGTAATTTACTTGGCCTAGGGAGAGGAACCCGCAGGAAAGATTCCAGATGATGTTCAAGACTACGAACGCATTAAGGCAGATTGCCTTGAGAAAGGAGTTTTGTTCGAAGACAAGGAATTCCTACCATCAAACTCCTCATTGTTTTTCTCCGAGGCTGGACGCGTCAACGTTGTTTGGAAGAGACCAAGCGAATTGGTCGAAAATCCACGCTTCTTTGTGGGAGGCGCGAGTCGATTCGATGTTAACCAAGGCGAACTGGGTACGAAACGCGTACGATGTAATGTGCCAACTAAGACAATTCCATGCCGGAATGCCATTTCCACACAATTGACCAGTGACAAGCAGCGTGACATCCTTTTGTTCAAAAATGGGGTTAAATTAAATTGGAAGGAACTCAGACAGCATGAAATGTCAACCAATTTTCCTTAAATCCTGATTGACAAAGAAGTCCCACTCGGTGCGTAGTCGGACAGTTCGTTCAGCGTGATGGACACTGACAACGACAAGACAAGCGACGTGTGCCCACATGCACAATGCAAACACCCGTCAAGTTACATTTACAATAGGCAATTCAATTTTATTGCTCATTTAGGAAACTGTTGGTTTCTTGCGGCTGTGGCAAGTCTCACGATGCAGGAGCAACTCTTTTACCAGGTTGTCCCGAAGGACAACAGTTTCGTGAAGGATTATTGCGGCGCGTTCCACTTTAGGTCAGTGCATGGCTGAAGCCCATGCGTTGAAACTCAAGCGATGCGACGGAAAGACCGTTCACACATATGTTAATGCTATTTAATTACTCTGACAGATTCTGGCAGTATGGACGCTGGGTTGATGTCGTTGTCGATGATTACTTGCCGACGAATGGCCGTGGTCAGCTCATGTACATGCATTCGGAGGAAAAGAACGAATTCTGGAGTGCGCTGCTGGAGAAAGCCTATGCAAAGTAAAGACCATTCAAAACTTCATATTTCTCTTCACAATAATACGGTCTCAACATAAGTTCCTCGATTGCATAAGTGATGGCTTGTTCTGTGTAGATTGTACGGGTCCTATCAGGCTCTTACTGGAGGGCTGGCAACTGAAGCTCTGCAAGACTTCAGTGAGTCACTTACTGTTGTTTGCTAAAGTTATTTAATCGTTTCTAACGCTGTTGATTGGCAATCTGCAATAATTCGCCGCAGGTGGAGGCATCATTGAAATAATTGAGCTGAAGGAGACAAACTTAAATGTGTTTAACATCATGGAGAAAGCCCAAGCAAGGCAATCGTTTATGGGATGCTCTCTCAAGGTGAGATTGCAGCGCAACTATTCAGATTCCTATTTGCTTAATTCAATCCCCCAGACGTGATGGAAATGCAATTAATGCTCTCATACTGCAGCCGGACACCAAAGTGACAGAAGCGAAAACACAAGAAGGACTTGTTCGTGGGCATGCGTACTCCATCACACGAGTTCAGAAAGTAGACGTTGTCCTTCGTGATAAGCCTGGAAAGATTCCGCTGGTGCGAATTCGAAACCCGTGGGGAAACGAATTTGAGTGGAAGGGAGCCTGGGGTGACAAGTAAGCTCCATGGACTTGACCACGGCCATGAGCTGATATGCTGTCAATAACATAATCTCGTAACATGTGATTTTATATGCGTGTTGCCCATTCTAGTTCCAAGGAATGGACTCTCGTGTCAGATGAAACAAAGCACGAGCTAAATCTTACGTTTGAGGATGACGGTGAATTTTGGATGTCAATTCAGGACTTCCAAAAATTCTACGACACCCTGGAAATCTGCTATCTGAGTCCAGATTCTCTCCTTCCCGGCGCACCACAAGCTCTACCTGGGTCAGAATCTGCTGAGCTGAGTAACGGAGTCGACAAGAAGATCACTGGAAAGAGATGGAACACATCATACTATGAAGGGTCGTGGATTCCGGGAGCCACGGCAGGAGGATGCATAAACTTCATTCATAAAGAGCCTAGTACGTGGAGAAAATATTCAATAGTGCCAGCAGGAATTCAGAATTATTTAATGTCTGACTATCATGAATTTTTCCTCACTTTTAGAAACCTACCCGAACAATCCACAGTTTTTTGTGGAGTTCGACGAGGCTGATGAAGACGGTGACCCGGAGAAATGCACCGTGCTCATTGCACTAATGCAAAAGAATCGCCGAGCAAAGAAGAAGGAAGGTGTTGGAGCCCTTTCAATTGGATTTACTATCTATCCGGTAACTGGGCCTTCACCAGCCTTCATAAATCCATAAATGTGAAGCCAACAAAACACAATTTCGGTTGCACAGCTGAAAGATCCTGAGAATTTGCCGAATCCATTGGACCTGGATTTCTTTCGTTACAACCGCAAAGTAGCTGACTCTGGCACCTTTGTCAACCTACGCGAAGTGTGCACCAGGATTGAATTAACCCCGGGATCGTACTGCATTGTTCCATCAAGTTTTGAGCCAAATGAGGAAGGAGAGTTTCTCATACGCATTTTCTCTGAATCGGCGAATCGCTTGAAGTGAGTCCAAACGACGTAATGATTTACGTAAACCGTAACGTGAAACTGCCAGAAATACAACTTGAAACCAAACTTATTTGTAAACACGCTGTGGCTTTCTTCCTTATGCTTGATTCAGGGAACATGCTGGGGATCTGGCCATTGGGGAAGTCGATAAAACGGTAATTTTTCACCGAAATGTCACAACAAAACCTAATTTTACTTTATTTTTCACTTTTGTCATCTTCACAAGTCGCGAGTTTTTACGTCTTTACTCCTTAGTTAGTTTGCCTTTCGTGAAAGTGCAACTGTGCAGAATTTAGCGTCTGAGTGGTACGCGGACGATAACGGCAGTAGTTTACGTAATCACAGTTGCAATCTCTGCATTCCCACTCAATCATTTTTCATGTAATTACTTGCCTTGCTTTGCCTATTTGCTTTTGCAATACTTCGCTACTTTCTTTCACCTTTGCACTTTCTTCTTTTCACACGACCGTTGACGCTTGACGTAAAATGCTCACGTAAGAAAGTTCGTGTTCGCGTTCGAGTCAGCTTTGCGGAAATGGGCACTAGACGCATGCGATTAAAATAATCAAGGACAGACTAAATTAATACTCGCTGAGTTGGCAAGGCTCATTTGCATTTTTGCTTTTGGTGTGACTGGTTGTCTGACGCGAGTGCAGGGCGGAATGCAGAACAATAACAAGTACCCTAAGTGGGTGACCACGGGACTTCGGGCCCTCACAACGCCAGCTTGTGCCAACTGCATAACGGAATCAGTGCTTAACAAAAATAGTTTCGCCTCGTGTCGTTCCGCAAAAAATGCCCTCGATACTGACACCGACAGCGATTCAGTTGTGAATCCGAATCCCACACCTCCGCCTGCCCCGCGCAAAAAGTCGCTGCTGTCAACCGCTGAGATCAGGCTCAATCGCCAACTACAAAGTAATCGCCAGTTGCGGTTCTCGATTCCAAGCTCCCCGCAGCGGAGCGATTTTGACGATTACGAGGAAGACAGGCTGACTGCACGTGATATTCAGCTAATTAACAAATTGATTCAGGTGGAACAAGTCTCCAAGGAGGAAAGTGAGACGACGGTGCAAGCCATACAAGAACTATTCAAGACCACAGCCGGAGATGACTTGGAGATCAGTTGGTTCAAACTCAAGAATCTTCTGGACACGTATTTGAAAAAAGGTGACGTCAATTTGTGCTCTAAAAGCTCATTCTTCATTGTGTTGCGTCCCGTGCAATTTGCTATATGAAATCCTTAATCTTTCTCTCCGTGTGTGCCGTGCTTTCTGAATTCTGGCGTAATGTGAACGACTTTCTCTTTTCATGCTTTCGTTATGACTGCTTGTGAAATGCAGTGCTAAGTAAGACCGTCGTAAACCTTAATCTCTTCATTGCCTGATTTCGTGCCTGATTTTATTTACTGCATATTAATTACACGCCTCAAATGTTTCCCACCTTTCCCACAGAATTCGAGTTTGAAGGATTCAGTCGCGAAGTCTGTCGTTCAATGGTGGCAAGCGTTGACGGTGATCGAACGGGGCAACTCGGGCTGGAGGAATTCTCAGAGCTTTGGACCAATATACTGCGGTGGAAGGTAGGTCGCCAATCAAATTAAAATTAAACCCCACCGAGACGATTCGTGATCGTGACCTTTACGTTTTTCTAGACATGCTTCAAAATCTATGACGAGGATTATTCTGGCAACTTGAGTTCTTTCGAGCTTCGAAAAGCGCTCAACTCTGCTGGGTACCAAATTAGTAACAAAGTGCTGGCGGCGCTGGTGCTTCGGTACGGCGATGAAGACGGGAGCATTAGCTTTGAAGATTTCATTATGATTTCAGTGAAGCTTAAATCAATGATTGGTGAGTTCAAGTTCACAATGTTGACAGCCTTCGTGATTCATATTTGCCGTGCTCAAATTGGGCGTGTTTTCCTTTGCAGCTGTTTATAAGGATAAGGACGTCAAGGGACTCAACAGCGCCCAGTTTAGCCTAGAAGAATGGGTAGAAAAGACTATTTACTCTTGAAGACGCGATTGACCAATGACCTTGACCTTTTAAGGATCCAAATTCGATAATTCGGCTTCCAAACTAGAAGTTTACAATAGTTTTCATCAACAAACAATTTATTTTTCAGTAGGCGTAAGACTTCCTGGATGTTTTCTAACTTACAACCTTAAAGCGTTGCACTAACTAATTTTAACGGATAAGCGATCTAGCCTTTTTCCTGTTTCCGACGTAAATTAATTATTTTTTGGGTAATAAAAATAGCATGCATTTCAGCGAGCCCAAGATCCAGATCGGTTTGCATTACCATTCGAATTTTTGTTTCTGTACATGCATTGTCTAAAGTTAACTATGACTAATAAAATTCTATCGGTACATTAGTGCATTCGCTGATTTGTTAACTTGGTGCCCTTAAATTGTACTCAAAACTGGAGTCCATGTTTCTCGCAGTATTTCCTTCTTGCGTTTTCAATCATCATTCGTTTCCTTTCTTGAAAGTTCATCATGCGTTCCGTAGCAGACTTGTGAAACGAAGGCTCAGCCATTGATTTTCGTAGTTCCTGGACAGTTTTCTCAACCGAATTTGTTCGCTGTAATGTTGTGAGAATGGTCTCGGTAGACAGTATGACAGGATGCAATTCTTGCTGCACGAGCCGAGCCATCGTTGTGAGCGACGGTGGGCGAAAGTTTATTTTCTTGATGTACTCATGTTTGTCGGAAGCTTTGTATCGAGTTGGCAGAAGCTTCAAGGAAGTTCCGATGCATTCTTGAACTGTTTGGGCATTCCAGCGCTGCGCAGGAAGAAATCTGCGAAAATCAATTTTGATCTCATGAATAAATGAAATTCAATTTATCTTATTCTGACAAGACGGCCATCGAGAAACAAATGTCACCGTATTGATCCAAGGTATTGGCAATTCAAATCGATGAATAAAAACAACCTCGTATAAGCTTACCGTAATGTATAGTGCGTATTTGGTAGAAACAGAACGAAGAACAGCTCTGTTACGAGTCCATTTTGCACCGTGTTAACATTGAGCAAAGGTCTTGACACTTTTATGCCAACGGGGACAACTTCGACATCTTCAAGCATCGATAACGGTTCAAAAGCTAACAACCCCTTTTGTCCGTTTGTCGTTTCCCCTTCCGGGAAGCAAAGCAGTGGCTCTTGAAGTTGCGAGAGATTTTCTTTCGTAGAAAAATTTTCGTTTGTTAAACCAACTCGTTTCAAAAGCAGCGACGGAATTGCTGTCAAGTTCTTCAAGGGCTGTAGAAAAACGTAGTTTATTACTTGTTAGGGAAGGCGGTTCCTATTCCTAAGGCCATCAAGAATGATCCTACCGAAATTGAATTGGTGACCAAATGCACAATAAAATGATCCAAGAGTGTTGTATAATTTGACACAAAAATTTTCTTTTCTGAATTGATTGCGGGTACCTCTCCTTCAATTGAATATGTAACTCCCAGGATTAAAGACATCAATCTCACCGCTTTCCTACAAAATTTATCCCAACATTAGAAGTTAGATTACTCCATTCTTTTTTACTTCTAGTATTTTCTGAACCAACTTACTGTTTTAAACTCGAAACTGGCATCACTAGCACAAGTGCCAGGTATTGAAGGAGAATGCAGAGCCTAACTGCGCAAAGAACGAACCCAACCGGAGCGTAACACACTGGAGGAACATATTTTCTTAGTAAATCGACAACACTAAATGACTGAGATGAAGTTCTTGATTGCTTTGAGTGGTGATTCGTAGGCGGTGATATAAGTGATATTGATTCCTTATCCGATTGAAACCTGCAAATTTAGTTTAAGAAATTAATAAACGCTTAAACTGGATTCATTCAATCGCCACACCTGCCACAAAATCCGTTAGGAGTTTCAATTACTTACCAGGAGAGATTAAAAAGCTGTTCAATTGGTAAGATTTCCTTCAGTTCAACAGGATTTGTTTGATCGTCGATTGTTTGGGTAGAGTCATGTTCAGATTCAACCATCTTTTCGCTTTGATCGGAAGGCTCTGAAAGTAGAACCAGAATAGTGAAAACCATAATTAGAAGTACTGATTAGCTAAATTACACTAAATTATACTTGAACTGTACCTCTTGTGTGGAAAGTGTAGTTGATCAGCACTAAATGGAATGCAGAATCAAAATCCAACCAAGTCAACCAACGAATGTAACGTGTTTACCAGTTCAGTCAGTTAGTGCATGAAACAAGGGCAGTTGTAGTTAACATTGAAAGTGTGGACAGGTCAATAAGGCGGACAAGGTGGACAAATCTGCAGCAAGAGGCTCGCAACAATTTCACTAAAATTAAATAATAATAGAGTCACTGGGTTACTATGCAAAGTTCATGCACAGAAATAGCAGCTTCAGCTAATTCAAGTGGAGTTTCCTTAACTTGTCTTGTAGTTGCACTTTATGATTGGGTCTGGGTGGACTTTGCCAAATGCCAACTAAACATTACGTATATTCTGCTGGCTGACTGACTTTTATGCGAATGCGAGCGAGCTGACGTATGCAATGTTTTGTAAAGTTTTACTTTGTGTGAAAATTCAAGGACAGCCTTTAAGATGGCAGAGAAGCACCAAAGCTAGTGTCTATAATCTATAACTTGTTGCTCAATTCCCCAGAGTGCCTAGAGAGCATCAAACCAATCTGCGATCGATGTATTTTACTTTAACTACTGCTCTGATTTTCACTGAAACTTGGGTTTCTGAGTACCCTGATCTTCCTGAGTCCAACTCCGAAGGAATTTTTTTTCCGGAAACGCTTCCAACAAAAGTTACAGTGCTTAAAATGTGACGGTCCGTTGGTTCATGTGCATGGCTCTCACCATGACTTCCCAACTGAAAGTTGTTTTTTCCAATAGCTGAGTATAATTTAACCGCGTACACACACATTCTATTCAATAATTTTGTACTCGTGAGATATTAATGAATTTCGTCCTCTTCTGCTGGTCTGTAGTTCCGTTATTTTTTTAGTTTGTCAAAGATCGCCCGATTTGTCTGACTATCCTTAAGATTTCACTTATCTTGTCCAGGTTCCCGAGCAGTAGCTAAAGTAAAGTAAACCCTCTACAATATCCACTGCACACTCGAATCTACTAAATTATCCACATGAATTAGCATTAACACTTCCATGCGCATCTTATCGTCTCATTTCGATGATGCAATTTGCACTGTACAAAATCTCAATTGGAATTGGAATTATCATGTTTTTACATCGAATCGTTACCGTATCTTCGGAGTAAGACTTCACAAGCTTAAAGTAAGGCATCTAAACCTGGAAACCTCGTATCCTCCCGTCTAGTCAGTCATCACTGGCATGTAGTCTCAGTATAAAGTTTAATTTACTGGATTTACGTGTGTATGATATGGACAAGAAAAATTGATGAGTCTCGCTTCGACTATGCAGCCACGCAATGCAACAATGCAGTATGACAAAAATCACGCAAAGCGGAAGCAAATTGTTCGCCTCATTTCGTTGGTTGCTCGAGTTAATAATTGCAGGCAATCAATTGAAATAACACTAACCTAATTTATCATTGCCCTGCATCGGCGAAAAATACAGCTTCAAACGTACACAAAAGCAATGGATGCATAGCATTACGCATTCGTATTTGATGCCACACTTCAACAGCGATGCGCATCCCAACTTTCAAGCTGTAACTGAATGATACTGATTTTACTTTTACTTCTTCGTTAAACCTTTTAATGCATCTTGTATCTTGGCACGCAGCACGGTCTCATCTTGCGTCTTGAATCCTTCAGAATTCAGTGAAGTAAACAACAGATGTAACAATGTGAAGGAGAAGAGTTAACCTATAAGATGAACCTTTCACTTTTGTTTTATAGTTCAACTGTTCAACGATGAATGCTAAATGATGTCCGCGTGTGCAGATCAGACACGAGAAGCAGAAGAGTCCATTAAGCCGGACACAAAGCAGTCGGTAAGCAGCTGCTGAAGTTGATTCATTTTCTGTATCATTTGTGATTGAACAGGTTGCACAATCGCAGAGGTGAAAATGGGACTTGTCACTGCTGGATCGGCATTCTTGCTCTTTGCCATCATCACCGCCTTCGTTCCAATCGGGATCGAAGCCAGACTCAAAATTCCAAAGACATCAGAGGAGCTTCAAGCCGCACTTGACTCGGCTCAACCTGGAGACACAATTGAGTTACTCGCAATTGACTACGTCGGCGATTTTGTCATAAGTAAGTCATCGATTGAACGCAGCCCGATTGAACTCGTTGGCCAATTCATGCCTGAGCTCAAAAACGACGACAACACCACGACCGCAGCCAACTCGACGAATCTCATAGCGTACGAGGAGACTGCGCTCACAATTCTTGCGGATTACTGGAAAATCAAGAATCTGAACATCACTGGACGAGAAGAAGGCGTCGTGATTCAAAAGGGGCACCACAACCGACTGGAGTCACTCGCAGTGCATGACTCAAAGACGGCGATCCTGATGGATGATGCCAACGACAATCTGCTCGGGTCCATCTCGATCAGTGACTCCGTTGACGGAATACTGGTGCGTGGCTCGTCAAACTACTTCCGCGACATTGCCTGGTCAAACGTGTCCAGTGGAATCCACATCGAAAGTGGCGAGAAGAACCGGCTTCATAATCTCGCGGTGCATGAAAGCGCCGCCATTGACGTTGGGCTTCTGCTTGGACAGTCAACATGCTGCGGCGTCCTCACAAATACCATATTTGCTGGTCTAGCAGAGATTCATGGGAACAATTACAACCTGAGACAGACGATTGTGTATGGAGGCGTGAACGTGCTCGGATGCAACAACAGTTTCACAAGGAGTATATTTAGCAACGTGTATTTTACGAAACATTGTGTAAACAAACAAGTGTCTCAAAATATTTACCACCTTACTTCTGATAGTCCAATAAAAGATCCATAAATTCAATAGAATTGTCAACAAGGATGTTCTCGGTGCTAAATTTCATTAATTCATAAGCGGGACTGTGATTAAAACAGATTTGGAGGTGAATACAGGAAAGACACATGTCCGACTTCTGTTTACTTTAATCGAGTTTCCTTCTAAAAGGTCCAAAGGTCTTCGGTTATGAGGTTACGAATGAACAGTTGGGAAGATTGTGAGAGGCTGGAGTATGCTGTTTCATGAAATAGTCCAATCTTTGACCTTTCAACCTCAGAACGCTATTTTGAGAACCAGACATATGATGGAATGAAGAAATGATGATTCAATGAGACGGTTTGTGCCTTTCATATGCGATTGCTTTAAATGGTCTGTTTTCACTTTTCAACAGTCATTGGCGTCCACCAATTTTCAATCACTTAAGAATTTCATTGTCATTTATGCCAATTCGAATTCAGTATGAAGCCAATTCGGATACTCTCAAGTTGTTCGCCAGAAATCAGAGCCAGTAATTAATTCCTTTGAATAAATTGCCACCTCTTCCGTTGACCCACGCACTAAAATCGAAATATAAACTTGTGTCTTTTGTCTCTTTCTAGGTATTTTTCGCAAACTTTCAACGGTGTCAAAACAGCAGGCACGAGTCGAGGTTGATTCGTCCCAAGGAATCTTGGAACTGAATTTGCCACCAACTCTCGTTGCCAGTACCACAAATCATGAAGCTCGACAATTAAAATTTCATATCACATGGTTGCGCCATCAATGCAGGTCAGTTTTAACTTTTAACTAAAGAGATCGGTGGAACACTAAGTTCAATGTCCCATCCCGACCATTGCAGATGCTCATCATGTTTCAATGCAGCCACATTTCAAACGAACGTGAAAATCTGTCCTAAGCTAATGCAAGCGTCTTTGAAACAAACCGAACTGACCCGGTCGAGTCTAACCCTGCTCTGGGAGGATGACCACCGAACAGAGTTTGAATTCGCCTGGCTTCAGGAGAAACGTGAATACTTCACCGAGCCCGCAATACTAAATGTATTGTCTCAAACTCAGGACTCCTTCAGACCAACGAATCTCAGCGCACAGGAGTTCAAAGGAGACTTCATGCTGAATGCCGTTGCATTCAAGGACTTTATGGGAAATGAAAATGCTCTGGCTAAAATAATGAAAAACATTGTCATACATGGATTTGGTGTAGTGACGAACACGCCTGCAGACGTCCCCTCGACAGAGGCAGCAGTGGAACGCGTGTCGCACATGCAACGCACAATGTTTGGAGAAAAGTGCTGCGTGATCAACTCAACTCAAGATTTAGAACACAAAGACACGGCGTACACGTCCGAAGCTTTGGACTGCCACTCGGACAATACATACTTTATTGAACCTATGGGGTAGGATAAAACTTTAAATCTGACTGGTCTTGATAGTCAGATAGTCTTGACTCTGGAATTTAGTTATTAATATTCGTTCACAGGCTGGAAGTTTTCCACTGTCTTCACCACGACGGAGAAGGTGGACTCAGCTCTTTTACGGACGCGTTTTATGCCGCGCAACTGCTGTTCAAGCGTAACCCTGCTTTCTACAAGACACTATCAACAACGCCAGTGCTTTTCGAATACTTTGACACTGGGAAACAACATTACTCATGCATTGACACAATTTTCACACACAACAAATTCAGTGGGATGCTGGAAAGAGTCAAGTCAGTTCATCGCCTGTTTCGTTCATGACTGGCCTGTATTGATAAATTACGGTTTCTTTTGGAGTTGACAGGTTCAACATGGCAGATATGAGAACGCCGCTGCACATTCCACTGAACTTGGTTGGACAATTCTACGAAAGTGTCCATGAATATTTAATTACCCTTAATACTACAACAAAATGGATGAAACTCGGTCCAGGGACGATCATCTTCTTTGACAACTGGAGAATCCTGCATGGAAGAAGTGCTTTTACTGGGAACAGGCAGTTCGCAACGATTTACATTGGGCGGTCGGATTGGCGGAGTAAAGCTAAGGTATTGGGAGTTATATGATAACTGAAAAAAATTCGTGCCTGAAGGACATGGAATATTAACACAACACACGATTATCTTTATTGAAAATTCGCATTCATTAGAAAAATGTACGCAGTATGATAAATTGCAATAGTGTCAATTAAATTACTTCAGCAAGTGAACAACCTGGATAAGGAAGTCTATCGCGTTATTGTTAGTAATTATGCGAGCACAGTGAGTATGAGTAGCGTAAATCTTTGGTTATTATTATTAATACGTAAAGCACTCGTAAGTAAATACAGATACGATTTAGGCATAGAAATTTGAAACAGGTGAGTACAGTCTCACGACTCCTTCGCCGCCCGCTAAGGCAACAATGTTATTTAGTGAATGGACGTCCGGCAGTTCTGCTTGAATTCTAATACTTGATAGGAGATTCAGTCCGGAGCTTGGTTCGAAAACGTTAAGCACGCCATCAGAAGAACATGTGAGAACGGAGCCCAAACCATGATACACTCCCTGAATGGCTCTTGTATGAAGACCGGAGTATTTCTGTAAGGAAAACACTCAACTTATATACTTTGGCTTCGACATTAATTCGAGTTCAATGTTCAACCGATGTTTACCTTAACAATTTTGAATTGCTTCGAGTCGACCAAGTACAAATTTCCAAGCTTGTCGCCAATATAGAACAACGAAGCTGGATCTTCTCTTCGAAATGACAAACAAGTCGGATACGCAGGCCTCTTAAGCTGTGGAAGGGATTCGATCTGAATTATTGTAATCATAGCATCCATTTACAGCGTTCATTAAAATTGGATTTGCTTACAGCGACAATCTTTTCCACCTTTCCTGCTTTAAGATCGTACTTGATTAAACGTCCATCTTCCCCACAACTGATGACATTATTTTCATCCATGCCAAGTGCCAATACCGATCTTTTATGTTGAGTGTGAAGGCTAATTGGCTCTGAAGTTGTGCTGACTCTTGGGTCAAATAGCAATACTTTTCGGTCAAATGTCCCAGCTGCCATCAAGTTTTCCATTGCACTCAGACACAAACATGGTGAGTTGGTCCTGGAACACGCAACATATTGCATTGCATATTATGTAACAATACGAATAGATAAATCATAAACTTCCTTACTTGTACTCAGATACCAGCTGAAAATCCGATTTTCTGTCCCAGCACTTCAAAGTATTATCCCAAGAACTTGTACAGAAAAAGATTATAGAAACAATACACTAGCACGTTTTCTAAATCCTTCTTGAAAATTGTATTGCTCACTCACCCAGAGAAGAGACATGACGGGTTTGTCGCGAAGGACCAAATCCAGCCTTGATGCGCTCCGTCTTTGCGTGAAACAAGACCTGGAACTACTTCATAGGGCGGCTGACCCATCATATCAAAACACTTCTCAACATTGTAGATGTTAATAGACCGATCTCGCGAGCCCGAGACAAGAAATTCTCCATTCTGCCAAAAAGTTCCGTTGTAGTGGCAAATAGTTATATAGGCATTCAAGGGATTAACTCACGTTGAACAGGTGGACCGCATCGACACAACCAATATGACTGTGCAACTCCACGTTTCTGAGATTAATACCATCGTTTCCCCAAAGTGCAATTTGTTCTTCTCGTTTAATACATGCCTGGCTCCACCTGAACTCGTCTTCATTTACTGGAACCGGTGGATAAATTCCATTTCTGAACCAGCGCTTTGTTTGACGGATTCTCCATGTCGTTTCGTTGGAAAGTATGCAGTGAAATCTCTTACAGACAAGGGACACTGTTCGAATGAGGTTGCCAGCGTCCAGGAACGAGCATATCTTCAGAAATAGCTGACAAATGAAAATGAAATCCAATTAGAAGAGGCTCGAAGTCGTAACATCGCTTTGCACGGATTTCTCACCTCGACGGGAAGCGTGTCCAGTGTACACTCATCAATGTTGAGTTCGTCTTCTTTATCAATAACCCCAGTCTCTTCGTCAGACTTTGGTTTGAAATTGTGCTTAGTTCTTGAGTCGATTTTGTTCAGTCCGAGCAGGAGAGTCAAGTCCACGTTCAAATAAGGATCTGACACTGCAGTAGTGGCTGCCTCGTCTGACATGGTGGTGCTGCCACCAGAAGTATTATGTGGGTCGAACACTTCAACACCTTCTTCCTCCTCCTCATCATCCTGGTCCGCAGGCGTTCGATTGTTGGCCTCCTGGAAGAGGATGCTCAGGATGAATTGGACTTTCAACGCCAGGAGCTGTTGCTGATGGTCAAGACTAACCTGTTCAGATGATTTTGACTGACTCTCCATCTTAATATTGAGGTGAAGCTGCCACACTTCACAAAATAGAATTAAGCAACTACCATATATCAAGCCTACTGAATGTTGTCTTGTGGGATTGTAGTAATCCACACTTTACTTTAACTCATGGGCAGTGAAATAGAACGACTTACAGCGAAACTACAATCCTCGTCCAACTAAAAAATTAAGATTTTGCAGTAAATAATATAAAGCACGAAGGAGAAAGTTTACGAACTCTTTTGTCAAAATTGAGTTACTCCACAAGGAGAGTCTATTTTCATGCCAAATATGAACATGAACAACTTGCCGTTTACGAATTCAGTTCTTTGTCTCATTTCTCATTCTCATTCGCGTCGCATCAGACAAAGATTAGTGTAGGAGTGATCTAGTGATGTCATGATTGCTAATGCAAACTATTGCTCGAATCGAACTAATGTACTATTCTGCGTGATGTCTGGTGGTGGTCATATCAGTTTTGGTTTTAGATGACTGTTGCATTGATGAACACGAACTCACATCGAGCTACTGCCGTGCCTGTCCGCCAAATCGCCACAGTGTCTAGTGTCAAAATGTTCCATTAGCGTTTCAGGAGTAATGTACGCCGAAATTAACGAGACCGTGAACTTGTGGCCCTACTGCCCTACTCTATAATTAAAGTCGTAACCGGGAAATTGTCGATGGCATCGATTGCATAACTTCGACCTTCAACTCATCAGAACTTGTCTCGTTTCTCAACATGCTCGCACGAAATTCGGATAACATTTTAGGAATTATGCCACCGCAATGCTGCACTTGACTCCCCTGAAGTTATCTCATTATAGGCTCCTTCTCAAGTAGCGTAGCTTTTTCGCGATAGAGTTTTAAATACGATAATGGGTAAACACCCATCATTAATAACGGACGAGAGTCTGCGGTAGGTGCCCATTCTTAAAGCAAGCCACTGTAGCTACGATCTGTGATAATCCATAATACTAGTATTTAGCACAGTACCTTTAACGAGTTACATAAATATTACTCCGTCTTATAGCGTATACCATGGATAGGAAGAAGGTTCAAATTCCAACAGCGTTTCTAGCTGAAGCAGAACCCAGCAGTAAAACCGGCAAAATGTCGAGAGGAATCAGCATCTTTATTTCTGGTGCTAACCGTGGTTTGGGGTTGGAGATGGTTAGACAAAGTCTGGCGAAGTTCAGTCCTAAACATGTGTTTGCAACTTATCGTGATTTGGCGTCGGCAAGGGTAAGATTCCATACTCGCATCAACGACAGGGGGTTTTATGCACTGTGTTTATGCTTACTTTTATTTAGGAGTTACAGAAAATTGCATCGGAAAACCCAAAAGTGCATCTTCTTCAGCTTGGTTAGACCCATGCACGCGAATGAACTGATGTTGGGTACTGAAGTACAGTTTATTTAATATTTTATACAGATATTAAGGACCACACGAAGTTCGACAGCATCGCTCAACAAGTTGACAAAATCACAAACGGAGCCGGTCTGAACCTACTCGTGAATAATGCTGGCATTTATTCTGATGACGGTCAGAGCTTCTTTGAGATTACTAAAGAGACGCTCTTGAGTTACTTGGAGATTAACACGGTTGGCAATGCCTTGATGACAAAGGTTTGTTTTGGCTTGGCTGCAGCTGGCCAGAAATAATGGTCACACATACCTCAACCTTGTTACAGTGCAAATCGATGAATTTTCACAGTCGTTCTTTCCGCTGCTTGAGAAAGCCGGCAAGTTGGCAGCATCAAACTCAATTCCGCCCGGTGTTCAAAGCGCTGTCGTGGTAAATATTACTTCCAGCTTCGCATCTATTGGCAATAATGCTGACGGTGGTTATTATGCATCCAGATGCAGCAGGGTAAGAAACAACGTTTGTGAAATTGTGATATGACGGAAATGGCTTGACTCAAATAACATTTATTGCAGTCAGCGTTGAATGCGCTCACCAAAAATATGAGCGTTGAATTTATTCCAAAGAATGTGATGGCCGTGGCCCTAAGTCCGGGTTCGTCTCGATTTAATGAATTGTGAAGCTGAAGGATTATCCCACTATTTTAACCTTCGAATTGTGTGAATGCAGGCTGGGTTCAGACAGATCAAGGAGGTCCGAATGCCCCACTCAAGCCAAAGGAAAGCGTTGAGGGAATGCTCAATGTGATTAAAAATTTGTCCAAATCTGACAATGGCAAATTTCTTCAATACGATGGACAAGAACTTACGTGGTGAAAAAGTGCGGCGGCGATATTCAGGCATATGTTAAGCTTCAATACCATTTCGGAGCTATAAAGCGTGACCACTTCCGCGTTATTTGCTAAATTGTAATCACGTCAGTCAATAATTAAAAGCGACAAAGATATTGCGGCACAGACATCTACATTTTAATAAGCTTTCATTTTTTTATTTGACTTAAAGTTTAATGAATGAAATCTTAATCCTGTGGTTTTTTGAACTGCACTTAAGACGTGGTGGCTACGTCTTTCTTCATCCTCAATTGATGCAATTAACTTTAGATGGCTTGTTGATTGCGTTGAAATGTTTCCAAAAACACAATTTAATTAGAACGCGATTGGGGCTGTATTTTAAAAGCCATTCGCTCTCGAGCAAATGAGCCAGTTAAAGTTATTGAATAACCCACTGAGAGTAAAAGGATCGAAGAGAAGGTCTCATTTCCTTGTCCTTCAAAATGTCCATCAGCAACGGACCCCGCCAAGTTGTCGAGCTCACTGCAACCGACAGTCCAGATACCGGTCCACTAGAAGAAATTTGGGCCAGGTTTCTTTGTGTGACCAACCCCGGGGAGTATCAAGAGCCCCCAAAAGCCCAAGTGGAAGAACACATTGCCATCATCATGGCCTGGGTCAACGGACTGAACTACCCTGAAACGTACACATCGAAGTACGAGCGGATGGCTATAATTGGTGGCGGTTTAGTATGTACTCAGCACCTAAGCTTGATCCGCATGGTGCAAAGGCCATTGCATATAGTAAGTTTTGTATTTGGCTGATGACAATGGGCGATATTATCGATGGGATAATACGCGATGACCGCCGATTGAAACAAAATACATTAACCAACATTCGGAAAGATCTGCAAGTATTCATTGACATTCTTGACACGAAATACCACGTAAAAGATTAAATTCCTGAGAAACGTTGGACGATTTACCATTACAACCTCTTGATAAGTGGTTCAGAAGTTTATGACGCTTTGTCTGAGAACTAGTGCTCGCACCGAGCCGAGCCAACGTTGGACTCGGCTCGAAGTCGAAATAACACGCTTTTTTTACTTTTCTTTCTAATTTTTCCATGAAAAACGGCCACAAAAGACTTCGAAGTAGCTTTAAATTAGCGACAATGAATGAACAAGATCGCCCGCCCAGGAGCTCTTACGCAGAAAGCATGACTAGTGCGTAGTCCCACATTACGTGACTAAATGCTGACCGCAAATTGCAATAATTAGTTTCAAGAAATAATCCAATTGCTTCAGATGAATAAATGAACTACAGATTGGCAAACGTTTATTGCAAAGTGTACGAGCACTCGTTTATTAGCTAAAATTGTAACTGGCAAGTAAGGCAACTCCATTTCACTCCGCACACCTCCACAAGACGAAAGACGCATTAATGTAGTCGCCGAATTGAGTATTCTCGTAAGTACCGACAGTAATTAAATCTTGAGTAATCGAACAAGTAGGGAGTGCCAACAAACACAAGCCTCAACTTTCAAATCTACGCACAATCTGATTGTACGACATCAAACTCTATTCTTGTCTGGTCAAGGGCACTATTGTAATTCAAACTAATAATTTTATAAACGAAAGCTATAATATGATACCATTCTCGTCTAACTTATAATTTAAGTTGAAACTTATTAAAGAGGGCAGTGCAGGATGAGAATTTAAAATACAAAATCTAGAATACCACGACAGTTGCCGATAAAATTCTTGCATTTAGTGCTGCCAAAATATATGACGAACCACAGTTTATGGAACAAATATACTGATACACAGGGTAGCTAGAGATTGCTGGTAATCGGCAGAGCCTTCTCCTCCTCCATGTCACTAAACCAGCTACGCGTTGTAAAGCACGAAAGTTCAGTCATATTGCTTGCGAGACAGAAATTGTGCAATACAAATTCCATGCAGCAATTAAAATTCTGGTAATTGTATTCAATACTTTCATCAATACGCAAATGGCGTTTTTATGGAGTTGCTATAAAGTTTACTGAAAATTTAGCTGACCGATGTCAACAAAACTTTCCCATATAAATCATCCAATTCGCCACCTTTAAGAGGCTCCGCCGAGCACCAGCAATCTCCAGCCGCCCTGCTGATACGGTTAAGTCATACTGAAGAAATAAAAATATTTTTTTTTCAAAACTTCAGTTTCACTCACTGGTGAAAATTTTCCGCCAGCAATGGAGATTTCTAATCAGAAAATGGTATATTCCTATTATAGCGACACGTCGCCAAATTTCCTGAAACTGATAGTATAGACTAATTTGGGCATATTCCTATTATAGCGACACGTTGCGGAAAGTCACATTGGGAAGGTGAAGGGTGTGGAGTCAAGAGGTCAAGTTCAAATGGCCATAACTTTTTTTGGCAGCGCTTCCGACACGGGGGACCAGTTTTTCTGAACTCAGCTTAGTCAAATTAGTCTATACTATCAGTTTCAGGAAATTTGGCAACGCGTCGCTATAATAGGAATGTTCTCAGAAAGTTTAACCACCTTCTCCAATTACCTACGGTTGCTTGGTAACGTAAAAAGTTGAAGAAATAGAACAAAATTTTCCAGTATGACTCAACCGTATCGTGAAGTCAATGGTGTGACGAACTGTACCATTGTAAGGATGGAAGGAAGTAATCTGAAGCTTAAATAGTACCTAGTTACTAATACTAATCTAAAACACTATTACTACTTCAGAAAGTCCAATCCAACGTTGATATGCTCTTCAGTCCGCATCCCATTTCCAGATCTTCTATACCACATTTCTGTGCTTCTCACACCACGCCATGAGAGCCACACCTCCAGGCAACCCGTCATCAAGAACACCTTCCATCTTGAGTTTATTACTTGAGGCACAAGTGACGTGAAACGCAACCGTGCATCTCTTAAACTGGCACTGTATACAAGCTCCCTGGCCCTTCCCCTTCTTGCACAAGGAACATTTGAGGGCCCAACGATATTTGTCGATCATATTTACGTTGATAACAAGGTCGATGTCATCGGGACTGAAACAAGCGAAAACAAAACAGTAATTTAGCCATCGTAGTTGGTTTAAAAATCAGGTAAACATTTAATGAACTTGTTGGAAATAGGGGAACAATCCTAGGAGAGCCCCACACCTGCAGGTGTCTTCATTTTGCCACGGGGCAGCCTTTACATGAAGGTATTTTTTACAACTTTCGAAGCATTTTTGACAGCATTACTGGTGCTTCCCCAGTTCGAAAAAATGTTTTTCAGACTCTCCTGACCATAAGCTTTCAAATGGCATCACATTTTTGAAAATATGAGGTGCGGGGGTTTGCTAGGATTATACCGAAATAGGCTTACTTTAGGAAGGTAACTTCTGGAATCCACATGGTACAAAACACGTGCGCCCAGGACTTGTTAGAGGGGCTACGAACCGGAACCATTGCCCCTCCTTGATTTGGGCAAAATATGCACTTCGGAATGTCTTGCAGTCCCTTGGCACACGGCTTACAGAACCATTCTACAAATTAAGAACACTTGTCATCAATTTTGTTCATCGCGAGTAATGTGAAATGTCTTAATTCTTAATAATACCTGAATCAGGAATTTCCTTCACGCCGTAGCATGCCTGGTGTACGCAGATATTGCATTTATCGCAGAATAACATTTCGTTATTTTCTTCGGCGTACTTGTCATCACAAACGCTGCACCGTGCCTCTTCGTCAATATCCTCGGGCACCTCGGGGTTTTTCAATTTTTTCTTACTCTTTGGCCCGGGTTTATCTGGAATTGTTGAGAAATGTTGTTGTTCAATGAATTCGAATCTCATTGCAATACAGAATTCAATTATGTGAAAGGCGAAAGCACACTTACATCCACTGATTCCATTCACAAGCATTGGTCCATTAGTAGGCGTTGAACCAGGGTTTGCTGCAGAAGGCTCGTTGACAGTTTCCGATCCATTTTGAAAGGATGTCGGGATTGGGTTGGGTGCAGTAGCGGGCCTAGTGGGCTCGTACTTGGCTTCAAAGGATGGCGATGGGCTGACGTTCGTGGGTTCAGTTTTCCTCTTTTTCAGCGGCACTGGAGGCGTTGATGGTGACAATGAGGAACCATTAGCATTGTGAGCATTGTCCGTTGGGGTAGTTGGGGATACGCTTGACGGTAGGGTCGCCTCAGCTTGTCGTCGGCCAGGTCCATTCAGGACCTTTTTCTTTACTGCAGAGTGCTGATCTGAAATTGATTCTGGCAACAAAATCAATGCTGCATTCGTTTTACCGTCCGAGGCAACTAAATCGGCGCTTTCAACTTTATCTTCAGTTTCCGCTTCCAATTCGTCTTGATTGAATCGAACTTCTGTGATTACACAAAATAATTCAGTCCCATTCGTTAGTATTTACAACTGAGTTGATGAACTTACCGAATTGGTCGTTAATCCACTCTTCCATGTGCCTTTTCCACTCGAAAAGCTCGTTCACCTTCTTTCGGAGCTGGTAATTGTCATCTTCAAGCTGCCGCAATCTTACGAGGTATCTGCCTTCCGAAACAATTCGGTTGGAACTGGACTCATAACTGTACTTGGGGTTGCCGCCACTGTCCATTGGGACTCTTTAAATCTGAATTAAGTAATCATTAAGCATAAGCAAGAAAACTAAATCAATTAGTGGTCGTATTCGGCTTACCTTATCTTTTCGTATTGTTGTTGATTGTTAGATGATTTTGGCAGGGTTAAGTAGTGAAACAGAGCTAGCAGGTTATCTCAAGTTTCCACACTTCACTACGAGATCATTTGAACGAAAATTGAAGCCTTAGCTACAGTGAAGACACAATTTATTGCCATGCAATGATCATGTCCACTGCCTCCACAGCGTACTAGAATCTTGAATCGTCAATTCAACACTGAGCCGGAACGGAACGGAAGTCAGATTCGAATGCACTTCCACTCAGAGGGCTCAAGATTTAACCTGGGAGTTAGTTGAATGGATTGACGTTTGACTTGTACTTGCAGATCGTACAGTCCTTACATTTGTTTTTGTATTTTTCATAACAAGTCGAAGAGCACGTACTAGATACTACGCATATAAGATATTTGAGCGGGATTTCATTTCAATTCTTCTCCGGTTCCAGTGCTTCTGCTCTGCCGATTTTGACAGCATCTGTAAAGGATTTGCGTGCGACACCACATTCAAGCCCAAAATATGCTGTCTACCTTTTGGAAAAGGGCACACCCGTACCGTAGCAAGATGGTATGGGTCATGAAAAATAAAATTAAAATCTGTTTCGGGTTAACTCATTCATGAGACAAAACTAATACCGTGTTCTGCGTCGATATAACAAAGGCTGGAGGTGGACGACAAGCAAGGAGACTCCAAAATGCCGAAGTCCTGCCTCGTTGTTCATACTAAAATGAAAATTGGTCATTTGCCTATTATTAGTTAAGCGTTACTTCAGCATTAGCATTTGAACATAGAAATCCATAATGGTAACGGGAGTGTAATTTTCTTTCCTGTTCCACTGTATTCTTGATTTCACTGCGACTGAAACACAGTCATGAGACAGAACTAATGCACCCAACTGATAAATATCCGTCTTTAGTGTCACTTTGTTCTTGGTTACATGTATGCTGAGCTATTTTGATTCCTAGATAGAATTAATTCCTTTCTGACAAGTACTACGATTAAGATTCCAAAATCATTCCACTTTTGGTATACTATATTCTGCATAGTAAAGCTAGACATGGGAATATTCTCAACCCGATTCTACTACGGGACTACGGCACGGGATAAAATCGTCTCCATTCAATTCGTGATGGCATCATGGCATAAGAAGTACACGAAAATGAAGTTCGAATTCGGGATTCTCTAGTTTATCAAAGGTTGGCGTTAGCATCGATGTCAATTCATGCTGGCTAGATAAGAGGGCAAATTAGGTCATGGGCAGGGCAATTTCTAGAACAAATACTGGTACCACAGTCTTTCAGTTTGTTTTTGCACATACTAGCTTTTAATTAAAGCTTCATTTGATTGATCGCCACCGGCTGCTTTAATTAAGTGCAAAAGTGCAAATGCGTGAGTCACCGGCTGCATTTGAGATTCTATTATCATAAAGCAGTGGAAATGCAAAACAAAAATCATGCGAGAAACATAAGATAGAGCGCGACAAGAGCCCACCGCAGCGCGGCGACACGACAGCGACAGAATTCACCAGAAACCGCATCCACCTTCGCATCATAATATCACATGAATCATGAATCATGTTGCCTGGCCGCACTCGACGCTGCGCTGTTGCAGTAATACCGTGCTGATGATCATCTCCAAATTAACATCTCATCAAAATCATAGCAAGACGAAAGAACCGAAGCGCAAAGCAGGGGGAAGGCGAAGCACTCATCAGCAACGGAACGCAAAACTGAAACCAAGCGCAGTGGCTGGCTGTCAGGGCTTGGCTTGGCTTTGCAAACGGGTAGCGACAGCGACGACAACAGAAGAGCTGGCTGGCAACCGGCTCTCTTTCCCTGACCCGTTGCGTTGTGCACCACGCATACATAAAAATTATGGAAATGGTTAATTCAATTGCACAATACCGACGAACAACTCGTGTGTAATCTGCTATCTGCTGCACCGTAAGCGCTCACGCTCTGTACAAAGCGACAGACAGAGCAGCACACGGACGGGATTCACTTTCATTTTATTACCTGCGTGCCGAGTGAGCACTTTACCGTCGCGTCGCGGCCATGCCATGCCCGATGCGTTGCGTCTGCTGGTTCTCACATTCGTCATGGTTTCAGGCTTGGCTACAGCTTTCGCTCTGCTGCTCTGGCGTTGGCTACTTAAAAACTATTTGCTATTTGCCTTCTCGCAGTTTACTTTTGCAACTCTTTCATTTCCGATTCGTCCCTGCCGTGCGTGCAAGCTGGTTGTGCCGTGTCTTGCTTGCGAGAGGATTGGGATATGGATTGGATGAGCCACAACAATACAATAAACACAATGAACCAAGCAAGAGCTGATACATAAACACATAGCCGAAAAGATGCGAGGTCCTCGAAGATTCTTGGAAGATGCTGCAAACTACTAATGCAGACGCTCTTTTATTGCGCACAATTAGGCTGCGTGATTTGATCAGTGGCCATTGGCTCATGATTTAATTACAGTCATCACTTGCGCCCTGTGCGTTATGCGTGATTTTATGGCATCTCTTTTACATTAACCTTTTTTGTCTAAAATGCAGTGCGGTGTGATGCGAGAAGATGCGAGAGGCATAGCTTATAGCGTATAGCTTTCCGAGCCGCGGTCTTCGTCGTATCGTGGGTTATATCGAGTCAATTGAATTTTTTCGTGTAAATGGGAATGGGACACAAATAGGTTGATGTTGTTGCTTCTTTATAGCGGAGCGGAGAGAGACTACTTGCGTTGGTTGCCGAATGAGTATGAATTCTTATTATTATGTATTCCGCTCATAATGTGTGCGCTCGTCGAAAATGAGAGACCCACTGCCACTGCAGAAGAAGAAACACGGGGACGACGCTGCGGTGGACTGCACGGCTCAACGCAACTTTGATGCTAAACAAGAAGAAGAAATGAAAAGAGGTTCACACACAAAAAATAAGAATATGTGAACGTACTCCATTTTTGTGAATAAAAGATTATTTCAATTTTTATACTTATTTGACTGACACTTCATTGTGTTTAGGTTGAGTCAACAGAGCCACAGAGCACAGCACAGAAAGAGAAAGAAGAATAGGTGAACATTACACTCGTACTTATATGCGAGCAGGAGAGGACAAGTACAAAGTACAAGAGGAAGGCAAGCCAAAATGGAGTTGGATGATCTTTTAAATAAAATCATCTTAAATTCAGTCCAGGCGCAGATCAACAGATTTGATAAGATAAGAAATTAGTACGTCACGTCATGTGTGCAGTGCATTATCTCTCAATCTAGTGCTGGTGCCTGGCTGAAGTGTAGCACGACTGTAATAATAACAAACGTAAATACACACAATGTGTGTATAATAGTACGTAGTGAATTGTGGGTTAACAAACTTTTATACTGTAATCAGATTTTGTATTAAGATTAGGATATAATTGTAATTGTGCACTGAGAGCAAACCAAGTCTGGAATAGGATAATACTATCAGTAGCAGGTGCAAACGACGTCAGTCACAATGGAGAAGAAATCTAATCACCACCGGTCTACGAACAATAGCAGTGCGTCCAGTTCTAATAATAATCCAGGAGGCTCGTCGTCTGGCGGTAATAAGAATCAGGCCAATAATCAGCAATTAACGGAACAGCAGCAGCAAAATAATCTGGTGGAACTTTTCGGTAATTATTTTAATTATTAATTTTCCCAAATTGACACAGACACCGACTGCAGTTTAGCGTAAATTATTCGCATACCCATTTCACTACCCTGTCCTCATTAAAAAAAAACCTCCAGCCAACACCAACGCTAATGCACCAATCAATTAAAATTAAGGTTACTCGCTTTGAAGCGCAACATTGCAAAACTCTGGAATAGATAAAGTTGTTGCAGTTACTTTCATTACGTGCAATTAGTCAGCCCGAATCCAGTCAAAACTGTTCAGTGGTCGGCCTCGCGGTGTTTGAGGCGATCGAAACCTATATCACTTTTAAAATGGGGAACTAACTTTTTTGGAATTCCTACAAAGGAGTGACGCTTGACACAAGTAATAACTAAAATCGAAAGTGTTCCAGTGCATTATCCTAAAGCGTGAAGCCAATGACTTACGACATTTTATTTTCCCGACCTTGACCTTCTATTTGATGCTAACGTTTGCAGAATATGACACCAAGGTCAGATAGAACTTCCTTCCATTGCAAGGCATACCTTTCCGGCGCCGGCCGGCTCACTTTATCCTCGACCTTGAGTCTAGCGTCTAGCCCATGATAGTAAATAGAGATTAAACTAATGCACTCGTTTAAATTTTTCCAGCAGCGCATAATTTACTGGCAGCACAGCAGCAGCAGCAGAATAATCCACTGGCAGCAATGCTACAGCAGCAAAATTATGCAGCCACAAATCCTGCTGCGGCCTGGTGGTACTTGGAATATCTGAGCAGAATCCAGGCGGCCCAGATCCTACCTCAGCAAGCTGTTGCTGCCGCTGCCGCAGCTGCCGCTCAGCAGCAGCAAAATTCGTCTGGACCACCCTCAAGTCAGCCTGGTTCAAGCAACAGTGGTCCTGCTGGTGGGAGTTCTGGAAGAAGTACTCGAGGCAAAGACGCAAAATTAAGTAAGTGAAATATAGCAGTGGTTCATTTATTTACTTGCATTGAACGTGTCTGTACTAATTTGCTCGGCTTCAATTTTCATAGACTCACATAATAATTCCATGGCTCAGCAAAAATCCTCCCTGAAACTCCCACCAGACACTGACCTCATTCGAATGAAAACAACCACTGCTAGTTCAACCTCAAACTCACGCAAGAGACCGAGCAAGGCCACTCCACCAGCCGCTGGAAAACAATCCGCAGTGGCCTTGCATAATTTGCTCCCTCCCGCTAGTTTCTCGCTTCCTCCAACATCGTCATCTGCGTCTCTCTCTGCTCTTGTGGCGGATCCAGTTAATTTAACCAACTCCCGAATAGGCAACAACTTTAATGCTCACAATAGTACAAAAGCGAAGACCAATAGTTCGTTGTCTGCTCATCATGGACGTCATAATCAGGAACCACTTCATCCGCCAAATTTCGCAGGGTCTTCGAGTGCAACGGCATCGACTTCTTCGTCTCAGCAGCATCTGCCGCATTCGGTTCAACAGCTCTCTGATCCTAAATCTACGAACCTGACCATCATACCACATGCACACAGCACGCCGGATAATCTGACATGTCCGAGATTTCCAGCTGATTATGTACCTAAGCCGGCTCATACAGTCAAACCTATTCTGTACTCACATACAATACCAAAAAAGCCACAAGTCGGCCTTGTAAAAGAACAATTGTTAATGATGAAAGGGAAGAAGTCAAAAACCACGGTTGCTAGCTTATTGGCAATGAGTCGAATTGAAGGCAGCAATCCAAATATAGCCGGGCAGTCATCGTCTAAATTTGGATATCAGCGAAACAATGCTAATAGCCCATCCCCAAGTTCAGCGGCTGGGAACCTGTCGATGCCGCCTCAAAAGCCAGGTGTGAGGCAAAGAGGAGGCTCAACTGGCGGCAGGTCCGGAGGCCGCGGCACTCCGCCTGCGTCCAAGCAGAAGCCCTCATCAACTCCTCCTGTTACGATTACTCCAACAAATACTCCAAATCAAAAGCAGCAGTCACCTCATCACCGCCCGTGGGTTAATTCGACAACCGAACTTAATATACCAACAATTAAAAAGTCAGGAAGTCAAAATTCAGCAAAGGAGGAGAAGAAAGAGCCAGATCTGAATGCACCCATGAAGACTGGTTGGGTGCGTGAAACGATTCTGAAGGGACTCGGCGTTCAAGGTCTTTCTGGCGAAGTTCAGTACAAAGCACCGGATGGAACCATTGTCCATAATCTCGCTGAACTCAAGAAATTTAACGTGAATGTGAAGAACTTCAATTTCAGCTCCAAGTTACTCATTGGTGACTTCTTGCTGCCAAACGAGAAAGGAGACCAGTTGAGGCTCACTAGCAATCAGCTGGCACAATGGTTGAGCGAGGAAGGAAAGGAAAGGGAAAGAGAAGCGGAAGAAGCCGAAAGAAAGAAACAAATGGAAAAGGACAGAAAGAAGGAGCATGGAAATCTGATAAAAAGTAAGTGTAAACGAAACACCTGAGTAGCCTGAGGCTAATGCATTGTCTTCCTATTTACAGGTATGGAACTGTACAGGCGCTCCAGTCGTAGAGTTAAGCTAGCTCAAGAGCGTCGTTTGAAGAAGCAACAGGAGGCTCTTGCTCCACCTGAGATAACAGTACTTAAACCACTTCCGCCTTTGCAGCCAATCAAGGGACTTTACTTATCGCCTCAAGCATTTGCAAATTCGCTTCAGATCTACGAATTCATTCACACTTTCGGTACACCGCTGGGTTTCGAGCTGAGTTCGCTTCCAACAGTCTCGACAATACAGAAATCTCTCCTGCACGTAGAGGAAGCAGAAGAGGAGTTGTTCAACGTTGTCAGCCATCTGCTCATTTGTGCTGTGGAAGATCCTGGAATGCCAAATCCCACGGTAATATTTAGTTCTTAGCTGAAGTTCTAACTTTAGCTCTGATGTAGTTTAATATGCTGTATTTCTATATTCCAGAAACATTTGACACCATTTGGCCAAACATTGAAGCAAGCTGATATTACGTTTGGCAGCCTCAGTGAAGTATTACGGTTGTACTTAGACGCGGTTAGTGACTCAGAGCCAGAGGCTGAAAAGTATGCGGAATGGTTGCTGAAAGTTCCGTTTTCAGCTCTAAGTCCAACTCGAAAAAGCAGTATTATTACGTTCTTGTGCGACTTACTTCTGCAAAATAAGGCTGTCCTCAAGTATCTTGAGTCCAGTTCGGACTTGGGACATGCCAGCAAGAAAGAGAGAGTGCAGAGTGAAATTAAGATACGAAAGCTTAGAATGCTTTGTGCCCGAAAGTCTGTTCAAGCCTTCAACTCTGGAGCACCGGGCACGCCATCATCATCCAGCACACCTCTTAAAGCAAATGCCACCGACGACGATAGCAACATGGAAGACAAACCTGAAACGAAGAGGCTGGAGGGCGAAGCACCAATTATCAACCTCAATCCTATAATGGACGACATCAAGCCAGTGAAAGAAGACTCGACTGCTGAGAATAAATCGAATAAAGAACAGAAGGAGTCCAAGGAGTCAGAAGCAAATGAGGATGCTACCTCAACTAGTGAAGAGAACAAACCTGACATCATCGTCGTTCCAACAACTCCGTCCGAAAATGGCAAGCCAGATGACTCAAACGCGAGTCAGGAGGAGAAATCGGATTTGAAAATCGTTCCTATTCTAGTACCGAAGGCCGAGCCGATGGACACAGATAATGAGAGTTCGGTTTCCCTTAATATGACCCCAAACACAAGCTCTGTGTTCAATTGCTCCACTACCTTGGAAGACTCCGTGAAAGTAGAGAATGGGCTTGAACCTCCAAAAATTGAAGGACTTCATCCAGACAATTCCACTTCCAACACCGCGAATAATTCCGTTGTTCACGCTGATTCCGATTCTGAACTTTCTGATTCCTCGTCTACTTCTTCAGATTCCGACGCGAAGTTGTCTGTGGAAGAGATTCGAGTGAAAATGAACGATTTGAACAAATCAATTGAGAAGCTGCGACAACAACAGCATTTGTCAACCCAAGTCATTCGAACAGAGTGTCTTGGAATTGATAGGTACAGGCGGCGGTACTGGAATCTCCCTCATGCTGGCGGAATCTATGTTGAGGGCGGGGCGTCTGGAGAAATTCAAGACGACGTTCGGGATCAGGTCAAATTGAAGTTTGAAAAATTGAAGAAGGACGAGCCAGAAAACTCTTCGAAGAAAGATGTTGACGAAGCAGCTGATGAAACAAAAGACAAAGAGGATGAAGAACCACCAGTCCCTAAGAAAAGGAAGAAGAAAACAACGTCAGACGAGGACGAAGAATCGAGCAAAGAAAAGGACAAGGAGGAAGATGACACAGATACAAAACCGGCGGCTGTGGATGTAGATCCTCCTGCAACGGAGAAGCCCCAAGCTGTCAAGGAAGTGTTCCAGGTGCCACCACCAGTCCTGAAGATTTTTAGTTTCGGTCCGCGAGACCCCTGCACGGGGAAATCAATTGAGGCCGAGGAAGAGAAGGTGGAAACTGAGGATGAGCGGTTTGTTCGCGAGATTGAGCCTGAGAATTGGAACTATTGGTGGAACATCGCCACGAAACTGCAGTTGGATGAGTTCAAGCCCGAAATCAGTGCTAGCACATTGCCAGAAGAACAGTCGCTCGCTGCCTCATTAAATCCAATTAGTGGAATGTGTTTGTATACGAAGAATCTTGAAGATGATGACATTCCACTAAATAATGTGACGTCACCGCCACAAGGACATGACCCTGAATTGGTGTACAAGGTCCACATGCAGCTATTGGAATCTCTGGAAACATTGGAAGAACGTGTAGCTTCAGCAAGCCTTCAAGTCAAAGGTAATATTATGAGAAGGAGGAAGTTAAAAAATATGTAGATATTCATTCTGATTGAACTTATTAATTCACAGGATGGCAAGGTCCGCCAAAGCCGCCGGACGATCTGACAGAGGAGGAGATTATTCAACTTGTCAAAACTAGACTTTTGGACTTGGAATCCGCTGTCGAGCGGCGGTATTTGAAACCGCCACTTGGGCGCAGTTTAACTGATATCAATCTAATTGCCGAAATCACCGCTGCTGCTGCCGCCGCGTCCGCTGCGACCGCAGCTGCTGAGGCTGCAGCGGCAAGTCAGGCTGCCGCAAATGCTTCGGCGGACGGTATCACGACCACGCCACCTGGACCAAGTTCTAGTGCCAACAGTAGCATTAGTGGTGATGAGCCGGTTGTGACGAGCAAATCTTCAGTTCCTCGAGCATTGATGCACTGGAGAGATGCTCTGAGCAAAACATCGACTCCAAGTGTGCTTTCCATGGCCATATATACGCTTGACTCCTCGATCGCCTGGGACAAGTCCGTCATGAAGGCTAGTTGCCAATTGTGCAAAAATGGTGATCATGAGGATAAACTCTTGTTGTGCGACGCCTGTGATCGTGGCTACCATACTTACTGTTTCAATCCGCCTCTCGAAAATGTGCCAGACGGCGACTGGTAAGGAAATCTTCCTACTTTATGAGTACACTTCTTACTTAATTACTGAGACTTATCTTCCTCCTTTATTGATATCAGGTTCTGCTATGAGTGCATTAATAAGGCCACCGGAATTAAAGCATGCATCGTGTGCGGAAAATCTAATGGCAAGATACTTGCTTGCGAAAAATGTGTGAAAGCATTCCACGCTGAGTGTTTGGAGAAAAACGGACTCAACGCACAAGGTATGCCACCAGTCACCTCAGCGAAAAGTGGAAAGGTAAGCCTCAGACTTGCAATTGCATCATTTGAATCCAGTAACGGCGTAGTAATTAATAATTAATGTTGAAACGTGTAATCAGCAATTACGTGGAAAGTGGCATTGCTCGGAACACCGCACGAATACAAAATCTCCAAAGTCGAAGCGCAAGTCCGAAGATTCGCCAGGTGCAGGACATTCCAAGAAGAAAAAGAAGAACGAAATGTTATGGTGCGAACGGCTTTTAGATGACTTGGCTTGTCATGAAGATGCGTGGCCATTTCTAGATCCTGTCAACACGCGACAGTTTCCGACATACAAAAAGGTAAGTTACTAATGAAGGCAGACGTTTTATGACAATGCCTGGTCATATAAAAAGTGATTCGATTTTTCGATTAGATTATCAAGACGCCAATGGACCTTGCCACAATTCGATCAAAACTTCCTACGTACAAAACGCGTGATATGTTCTTGCAAGACGTGAAGTTAATCTTTGACAACTGTTTAACGTTCAATGAAGATGACTCACCAGTCGGTAAGCAGAAAGCAAGCAGTAAAAATATGTGCTGTGTAAGTTGGAATAATTTGTCAAGAACTTTGTGCTTTATTTTCTTGCAGGCAAAGCCGGACATAATTTACGTGTATTTTTCGAAGCAAAATGTTCCAAAGTAATGTAAAATTGTAGGATTCTAAATGTATGTTAAATGTGTTGGATCGTGATGAACTCCGCCGAACTTTGTCAGCTAATGGACTGGAAATTTTCTACGATCCACGCGTTTACATTTTTGTACAAATTGGATAGTAGTGTATAAATGCCTGTTAGTATTCTTAGGAAATCAAGGTAGCATAGGGCACAATCGTGAAGCTCCCGAGGTTGTGTTTCTTTTCCCTTCGAGTATTTGTAGCACGAATTCAGTATCACGAATCCTGAAAAGATATTCCGAACGGGGCGGGGAACGAAGAACTGCTTTCAGATTTTAGTAACTGCTTTACAATTTTACAGCGAACAATGAAAACTCAATTTATGATACCCGTTTTTTACCTTTTCAATGCGTTTTTATTAATGAATTTGTTTTTAGAGATACGGTTAAGGTTAATGCATTCAGCAGCCACAATCCATGACTGAATCAAGCCTGGCATTTTTGTATTTGCAACCAAATCATCAAGTGTTTACACACATATAAAATTTGTCGTTTTATATGAGAAATTCTGTGTCACTTCACGCGAATCGGCAACTGAAGAAACTTTCAAGTATTACACGGAACATTTCAATCCATTGTTATACTGTTTAGTACTTATGGCGAATTAAATTACGTTAAATCAAACATGTTTTAACTAATTTATCGGTCATCGGAGTCCATAAGTAGCAGACAATGTAAGGTCATTAATTACTACGTAATTTAATTAAGGAAGTGACATGATTTTACAAATGCTGTTAGTACTTTTAAGCTGATTAATAAAGTAATGAACCGAATACGATACAAAAGCTTCTTTCCCAAAAACTGCAAAACAAAACGGGGTCGCCTGTCACTGCCAACGTTTCTGCTGTCGTCAGCAACGCCAGCCATTCGTCATTCTGACAATCCTCGCCACGATCGTCGAATGACAAGCTCATTTATCCACGCACACATGCATAATGAATGACACGGAGCCATTTTATGGCCATTTTATAGATTTAATCGAACAAACAACTGGTGCGTGTGTGACAAAGGCACCGAGCTAGAAAATCTTCAAAGGAAATCTAAATGAGAGTGTTCAACTCGAACACTGAACACATGCTGCACTCAACGGCAGAGGCATTGCGGAATAGAAGCGGCTGGGAGCTGGGATCATGGAGGGTTATTAAATCAATGCGACCTGATGTATGTGAGATTTCCTCGGGAAATCATTTGTCTTCCTGTCTCATATTACTCGTCTCATCGGTCCGAGTTCGAGGCCAATACTAATCCAATTCGTTCCTTTCTCATGTCAGTGTCGAAGGCAAGAAAGATAGATTTGAGAATTAGCTAACCTTTGACAACTAATTAGCAAAGCAGCGCGCTGAGTGCTGGTTCACTCTGCTGGTCTGTTTCACGTGCCAAACTTGAGCCCTGCAATATTGTCGGGATTGGAAACTTCAAAGCGATGAAAGATTCTCGGCCACGGGCGAAAACAGCAATACTCTCGTTTCCAGTCAAGCAAGACGTGGATGAGGCACGCCACCAGAAGGTCGACTCACTTATTCAAGGCGCGCCTGGACGTAGCCAGCCTATGTTCAGACTGGATGACATTCTCCCCTCAATCCGAAGCTCAAGTACGAGAGCTGTGAACGTTCCGGCTCCGCCAAGGACGCTGACGACGTTAACGCCACCTCCGAATTCACAGGTTTCCGTTGAATTCTTGATTTCTAGGTTTATCTGTCAATTGTGAATTTTCTTTCACTGGTTAAATAAAATACTTGTGGGCCAGGTTTTTGAAAATCTTCCGTCGTCGCGTTTTCATCATCTGGGTTCGACCCCGAAACTTTTACCCAGGCGAAAGCATACAACTTCTGCCCGAGTCCTTGACTTCTCCAGCGAGGGATTAAGTCATGTTCGGCAAAACTTCGGATCCGATGTTCCAACCCAATCTACTTCTTCCTCTGCTGCTGGTGCTTCACTTTCACCTCCAGTCTTGAACCCGAAGTTCAAATTTCTGAAGACTCAAGCGCAGACGCCTGGCGTGATCCCCAGTTCGGTCCTAAACCAATCTTCCTTGAAAAGGATTAACTCACAGCTGGCACCAATGAATTTCGCGACCTCCAGAAAATTAAGCCAATTCAGCCCGATAACAACGACTTCATACCGCTACGCATCGATCAAGTCAGCCACACAACATGCACGACCAGGGACTTCATTGAATGACCTGCCATCAGCAAACCAGTCACAGCAATTAGGGCTAGGACAGTCAATTTTGGCTCCATCACCGTCTTCCTCCGTGAGTTCAAAAAGTAAAAGGTCGAAAAGCTCGCACACGCCCTCACAAAAGTCTGCCGAGAATGAGCTTACAAAAGCACAGGCCTCAACGTTGGTGGCAACCACAACGGAAATTGAGCTCCTCAAACTCACTCCACGAGACCTGAGTACAATCAAATCCGGAATGTTTATAATCGACAACCCAGCCAAAATCTCCAACCCCAGCTTGACAAAGAAATATCACATTTGCCGTAGTTTGGAGGAACGCGAGAGGAACCCGGACACAATTTACCTGGACAAACTCAACCTGAAACACTTTCCATCGATTGATTCCTCTGAAACACAACTTCGTCTGTTGTCTTTGCAGCATAATCTGATCCATAGAATCGACAACACAAATCTGACCATTCAACCGAACCTTCTTGTGCTTGACCTGTATAATAATCGAATTGATAGAATCAGCGGATTGCACATTTTCAGTTCTTTGAAAGTGTTGCTGCTTGGAAAGAACCGGTGAGTTGAATCTTTGAAAGCGAATGACGAGTACAAAGGCCAAACTTCATATTCAATCTTAGGATTCGGCGAATTGAAGGTTTGGACATGTTGAAGCACTTGGAAATACTTGACTTGCACGGAAATCAACTGAGATACCTGGATAATATCAATTCGCTCATGTCACTTCGTGTGCTGAACGTTGCGGGAAATGTAATCCGTTCCATACGAAACTTTGGGCCTTACGGTATCTCTTCACTGCAGGAGTTGAACTTGAAAAGAAATCACATCCAGAATTTAACTGGCATTCTCAAAATCACACACTTGAAAAAACTGAGCTTGGGCAATAACAATATTCAGTCGTAAGTTCTTAGCTTAGCTTCGATTAAGAAGCCGAGAACTGTCCCTTCACATTGATATCCAAAGATTGAAAGAATCTATTTTACGGACATGAACTTCTCCAGGAAAATGCATTAATCTCCACCAAAGATGATGTTCAATCCAGAATCCTAGCCTAATGCTCATGTCTTTTCTTTCAAGGGTGTCCACGCTTTTGCCTCTCAAGAAGCTGGACATGCTCCAGGAACTTCAGCTGCAGCCCAACCCCATGTGCGACTTGTCAGATTACGAGAGTCAAATTCTGGCTCTGCTCCCGAAACTGCTGCTGTTGGACTCAACCACGGTTACCGAGGACATGAAACACCGAGCGGATGTCTGGTATAGGAAAAAACTGGCGGAGGAGCACGAAAAACGGAGAGAGCAAGAGAAAAACAAATTTTTGTCGACAACGGCCAGCAGAGACGAAGTGATCCATAAAGCCAGAAAGCGTTGGGAGTCACTAAGAAATTATGTGAAACAAAACAGCATTGGGAGTGGGAAATTTTCGGTGCACAAGGAAGCGTCAGTTGAAGAGCGATTGGTTCGGCAGAATGCAATTGTGGGCTCGGACACGGCTCACTCGTTCACCGATGAAGGTGACAGGAAGTTCACTGTGGAGCTTGAGCTTGATGTCGAGGAAGAGAGAGTCGAAGTCGAGAGCGTAGAAGAAAGCAAGAGCGTCGAACTCATTGAACATTCTCTCGAAGCCGCTGCAGAAGACTTGACTTCCATGACAGAAGCTGTCTTTCCGAATGAAACGTTAGAACCCCGCCCCAGTGATGCATTGTCTCACGAATCTGTAGACACTGCAGAATTGTTGACCTCAAAAACGATTGGGAGTGCGAGTACAAACGAATTCTCTCTGACCTCATCTTTCTCAGATCGACCTTCAGCGAAGGTAATCGCAATTGTAAAGCCCTCAATAAGGCAACCAGTGGAGGATTCTGCCCAGTTGCCTCCTAGCCCAGCTGCACTCCGAAAAATAATTCCATCGTTAATGAATGCAATGAAAAGCACGGGACAAAGCATTATAGAAGAGGACGAGGAGGAAGATCTTCGATCAGAGTCCATGCGAATGAGCTCAGAGTTCATCGGCAATGAAGAACACACTCTATTGGGCTCAGAAAATTCAGAACCTCAGAACCTAGAAACTGGCTCCACAATTAACAACACAGGAACTGACCCTCAGTTGATGAAAAGTGAAGAAGGTTTTGCGTGTCCAACGCTCATCCAGCCGCCTGCGCTGAAGCAGCTTCCGAGTAGACGACCGATACTTCGTAGAAGCACCAGCCAGTTCACCTTGTCGCTAGCTGGAGATAATCAGGCTCAGGTTCCAGCTCCACGAAAGCCTGTCCCAAAAATTACAGTTAGCCAAAACAAGTCCAGGAATATATTCAGTCGAAGTAAAAGTATCGCGGATCTCTCGAATCAAGCGTCAAACGACTCCGACACACCTTCTGATATCGAGAGCGTGACCACAATCAACACAACTTCGGACACGGGATCAGGAACCACGTCCAACGCAACTCCAAGGAAGTACACGGGCAGATCAAGGCTCGTGCGAAGTGGTAGCACCAGGAACTTGTTAAAGGTTACTTCGTACTTCATAGTCACCACCGTCCATAAAACTGGAAATGTACGCAATAATCTTTTATAGTCAAGTTTCTTATTTTGCAGCCAAGAGGAAGAACGGCACGGCACACAAATGCAAGTGGAAGCACAAACTTTGTCACTGCCAACCAGAAACGGCCATTAACCAGTGTTCCATCAAACAGCAGCTCAACTAGCATAGTTAAACCGGAGTCATTACGCCCGATCCTTCGACGATCGGAGTCTGTCGTGAACCTTCACGCAGCACCCTTCGCTACCGTTCCGGAAGTCGTGGTCAAGAAACAGGGCGTCGACTACCTGGTGGAAATGAATGACAAATTGCTCAATATTTATGGCCAAGGAGCTTTGAAGCACATGTTGACGGTGAGCTGGCGAAACTATTGACGGTGATAATGACCATATCCAGTCTTCCGATATTATTCCTATTGTAGGCTTTTTCCTCGAACTCGACAGGGAATATTACAATGGTCACCTTTCATTTTATAACTTTCGATTCAATCATTCCATATTTTGGCAAGATGCGACAGATTTATCCTGCCTTGGAACACTTTCATTTCCGGTACGAAACATTTCCGATGTCATTTTACTAAAAACCATTTCGCACAATTTCGTTCGTATAATTGATTGCGCAATTGCAGTGCAAATGGTTTAACATGTCTGAGTCAACTCAACGCTCTGGCCGATTTGCAAGGAATTTCGTCATTGTACGTTCACCAAGATGGAAATCCATTGCTCGAGAATTTGCTCTGGAGGGAGTACGCAGTGTACCGGCTTGGTCACTGGGGGTTGCAGCAAGTCAACGCGGTTGATGTAAGTTGCCCTGTCTCCCTAAACAAGCTTCTGACTGTACTGTTCTGATAAAATGGTTTCCGTGTCAAGGTTTCTAACTATGGAAGCTTGCCTAACCTCGGGGTTCCCACTAAAGGAAATGGAAGCGAAAATTCAAAGACTTTCGACTCTCTGGGGTACCTGGCACTCTCCTGCCTTCCGCAGTCAGCACTGACACCATTGGCAGAAAGGCTTCATATGTTGCAGTGCTTCTGTTGCTGCTCCACATCAAATTCTTCGGAGGATTCGGGTAAAGTGCGACAGCGTCCTTTGCATAGTCTGCATCCTGCATGTGTTTAGATACTTACTTGTTCACTGCTTCCAGGCAAAAAGAGGTCGGATGGCTCATCAATCGGCGGTGCCTGCACATCATATTGGGATGACGATCCTGTGCTATTAGACGTAATTGGAAAAGAAGCTCTGGTTCACGTTCCTCAAATTGAGGTAGGATAAGAAAAAAATCGCCTTCTAATTTCATCATTGAATATCTTACTCGTTCATTTGCTCAGCCTTCGTCGATCTCGCGAGATACCGTCACGGAAATATTCGCCAGTGGGTGCGAAATAATACAGAAATTGACCAAGTTAGAGCAAACCTGGCCAGCTTTAATGGTTGACGCAATCGAGGACATACTCTTGGACTATCAAGTGATGGATAATTTCATGAAAAAGGAGCTAATCGGACTTAAAAATAGCTTATCAGCGAGTTCTCCGTCTTCAAATTCTCGAAGAAAAGCAAAATTTTGATCTATATGTGAATATGACGAATTACAACGTTTTGGACGAATAAAGCGTTCGTATGAAACTGGCTTCGACTTCACAGTCCACGAATGCACAAAGCTTTGCACAACACACGTAGTTGCTAAGTCGCGCGACTCCTTGAAAGAGCAAAAAACTGCAAATTCATCATCGTCATTTCAGCCTTTCAGCTTTCTAGGGAATTTTACTATCGAGGGAAGTGAATGCAAGTTCCGGTGTGCCAGTGCGAAGCTGTCTCTTTTCCGTATCTGGCTATCAATTATTCCAGTTTCAGTAACTTCGTGTTGATCTGATTAACTACTACTTAGGTGTACCTAAACTCCCTATCAAGATGGTTTTGGAAAGTACCATGGTTTGGTAAGTTGTGCATTCTGTCGTGCGTTGTGTTCGTTAACTCGTTACATGTACATGATTTAAGCAAAATGGCAAAGTACTCACAGGTAAATTGTGTTTGTACAGTGTGGACGACAGCGACTTCATGAGGAATGGTGACTTTGTCCCAACTAGAATGGCGGCCATGCAAGACGCTGTTCAAGTTGTATGCAACGCCAAGACTCGTGCTAATCCCGAAAATAATGTCGGTCTTCTCACTTTGGCGAGGTAAATGCAGGAATGCAGACAAAAGTCTAAAACAACACCATGATTTTACTTGCGATCTAATGATAAGATTTGTGTGTTCCTAGCTCTGAGGTTCTCTCAACACTTACAACTGATCCAAATAAACTTATCTCAAAGTTGTTAGCTGTTCAGCCAGAGGGTGAGCTTAAGCTTATGTCGGGACTCCGTGTAGCTCATTTGGCTCTCAAGCACCGCCAGGTATAAATTATCCTCATGTTTTATTTCGAATTTAACCCTTGCAATTATTTAATTGCTTTCTTAATTAAAGGGAAAAAATCACAAGATGAGAATTATCGTATTTATTGGGTCACCAATTGATGGGCTTGATGCCAATGAACTTGTTAGACTTGCCAAGAAGTTCAAGAAAGAAAAGGTCAACGTGGACATCGTTTCATTCGGAGATGGTGATCAAGCAGTGCTGCAAAAGTTTATTGATACGTTGAATGGGGAAGATGGATCCAATAGTCGATTAGTTGTGGTTCCACCAGGCCCGAATCTCACAAGTGCTATAATGGGGTCTCCAATCTTGATGTCAGAAGATGGAATTCATATGGCCGGAGCCGGTGGTGGAAATTATGACTTCGGAATTGATCCAAATGATGATCCTGAACTTGCATTGGCATTGCGTGTCTCAATGGAAGAGCAAAGAGCACGTCAGGAGGCTGAAAACCGCAACACCGGAGCCGAGGGTGGAACAGAGCCTGGTACAACACATGAAGATCAAATGTTGGAGCAGGCCTTGGCAATGTCAATGGCACCTGGAACTGCAGCAAGTGGAACATCTGCTTCTGGAGCCTCTGCTCGTCCTTCCGCACCGGTGCCGACGGTTGATTTATCAGCGATGACGGAAGAGCAACAAATTGCATATGCATTGCAGATGTCCATGCAAGACACTAGTTATGCTCCAAGTGAAGAAGGTTGGTGCACGCACTAACTTCACTAACTAATAATTAATTGCTAGTTAAGTTCTTATTTGTAGTTACTTATTTCATTCTGTTCCTTTTTTAACAGCGTCCTGTGCGGCTGATGTTAAAATGGAAGTTGAAGATAATGCTGCAAGCACCAGTGAAGCAGCCGGTACTGCTGCATCAGGCAGCACTGATTCAGGGGATGTTGAAATGGCTGATGTCGAACAAGCTGGAGGAGTCGTCAAAATTGAACCACCAGAAACTCCAGAAAGCTCAGATGTCCAAGACACCGCCTTCCTTGAACAGATACTCGAAGATCTTCCGGACCAATCTGCCGCTGTCAAAAAGGAAGCTGCCAAAGACAAGACCAGCAAATCTTCGGCTGCGAGTTCGGCATCCAGGACGGCCAGCTCAAAGAGTAGCGGGAGTTCCGGGTCATCGAAGAAGCCGGCTGGAGGTAGCGGCAGTGCCAGTGACAAGAAGAAGCCAGATCCAAAGAAGAAGTAATGAATACTGCGAACGTGATGAAGTGATAATAATTAATTTCGATTTCATAGGCTAGGACAGTTATCAGTTCATCAAACGAGATGTCAATCTTTGATGCTTAACATGCTATAAATGTTTAGTTTAACTTCACCTTAATTGCATATTGTACGTTGCAGCAGTGTTAGTGCTGGAACCTCATCGGCTTCCACAACAATCAACACCAAGCGGTCTACTGGAGGCAGTGCTGATAAGAAGAAAGCTCCAGAGCCGCTCAAAAAGAAGAAGTAGATAATTACGGTGAGATAATTGTAATAATTTATTACAGGAAAATTCAAAAAGATACTCTTTGGGAAAATTAATTTAACCGGTAGCTCTTTACATGTACACTGTAGGGATTATATCATGGTCATAATTTTTACCAATAGCCGATAAGATGTCGAAGTCAAAATTACTAAATCCTGCACTTCTACGCGCTTGGTTAATATTCCTAGCATGGAATTTCTATGATATGAACTAACAAATTAAAATAAAGCGATTTTTTCATTTTGAGTCAGAAATCCTTTTTTAAACCAAGCCTCTAGTACGTACATGAGAAACAACGTCAAGACCCCGCCGACCAACCGTGTCAAATCATACTTATAGTGATTCCAAATCCGATGAAGAGCGTTTAACCGGTCCCCAATTCTCGAATTGTTCGGATCCCATTTTACTTTTAATGGAGGCAGATTGAGACAAGTTCCCCACAAATTGCTTGACGTGTTGAAGGAGACTCATGTACATGAAGAGCAGTATTTGGAAAGAAAAAGCGGTTTCTCACTTGTCCATGCAAAAAATCTTAACGGGTAAAAGACTGCAGTCAGTGTTAAGCCTCATTTCATAAACACAAACATCAGAGTCATCGGACGCAGCTACACAGCATCTCCCTTTCAGACTACCCAAGATCAAGACTTTCACTTTAAGATCTAAACCCGATTGGAATTCGACTTACTAGTAACAAGTGAAGGTGAAAGTGCATTCATTTGCATAGCGTTGGGTGGATGGTCATCGACGACTTCGTTGGACATCTTGTTTGACTATCAATGAGAAAACTACCGCATAAACTGAAAGGTATGATTGATTTGATCCCTGTTTCCGGCTTAAATTAATTCGAATCAGCTTTAGACTTAACTCAAGTTATTTATTACCAGGAAATGTCGTCGCCAAATGGAGGTTCCAGTGCCAATAACGGCAATGCAAATTTTGAAACATATTCACGAATTCTACCATTATCGATCAGAACATCTGATCACTCTTCAAATGCTTCCTCGTCCTCGATAAGCAGTTTCGGAAGGTCAAATCTAAGCGGAACGTCCACGAGTTCTGTATCCTCCACATCTTCAACAATAACCAATGTCCGCGTTACTCTAAATTATCCCCTCTCAACATCTATAACATCGTCTTCGAATCGCCAAATTCGGCTCTGCTTAACAAATGACTCCGATCCACTGTTTTATTTCTATTTGCTGATAACCGAACAAGACTATCCCGTGCTCAAACAAAATCAAGGCCTGCTGGTTGACTTCATTAACTTTCCGTCACAGCTCATCAGCTTACTTGACAAATGCTGCGATGATAAATTTATCCTGGTTCTAAAATATTCTCCACCCAACCTGGGAAATGGAGCTTCAAGAGATTTGAACAGCTGCACAGGTAAAGGATTGCCAACAAATTACTAACATCCTTCGTCTGTTTGACTAACCCGTATTTCTTGCTTCATCCTCAGTCCTGGACATCGTCGAATCCAACCCATTCAAGTATCTCTCACACCTTTCGCTCCTCATTAATCCTGGTTCCGACGCAGAGGTTAAGCGATACTTATCTGAACTTGCGGTACAACTCAAAGAGGAAAACGAAACTTTGCGTGCCAAGTTCCAGCATTTACACTCCTCACTCGAAAGTGAGTTGGCCAAGGGAAAATATGAACTCGAGAGGAAAAGTGAAGAAATCCTTCATCTTCAAGAAGAAATGTACAAGGACTCTACACAGTCACTGGAGAAATACATGCGAGAACTTGCTCTGGAAAAAGAAAAATTTGCACAGTTTCAAAATGAACTAGCTCGAAAGTCCAGTCAAGAAAAGAATGAAATTGAAGAAAAATACAGAGAAGTAAATAGCGCTATGAATTTTATTTTTTATGAAGGAGTTTGTTAAGATATACCGTAATTGTTTCAGATAATCTCAACTCTAGAATCCAAAAATTCAGCAAATGAATCCGAAAAATGTAAGCTAGAGAAAAATTTAAGAAGCACTGATGCGCAATTAAAAGACGTCGAAGCTAAATTGAAGATAGCAAACGATGATATACGGCTTCTAAATCATGAGTTGCAAACACTTCGCAAAAACAATGCAAAGTTAGATTCAGATTATCATGAGAAACAACGCGTGGTGAATAATCTCGTCGGCAAGTTAAACTGCTTCGAGTCAGAACTTAAGGAAAAATCTAGCCTCATCACCAAGCAGCAGGATCACATCTCATCGCTTGGCGACAAGTGTCGGCATTATGAAGAACGAAACACTGAAATAATGAGGGAAATGGATTCACTCAAGTCACAATTCAGATCGACCACTGCTGATTTAACGAAAGCGAACGAAATTATAAGGAAAATGCAAGATGACGGAAGACATTTAGGCAAGCAGCTGAAGACACAAACATGCCAATTGCAAGACAAAGAGCGAGAGCTTCTGGAAAAGTGCAAACTTTTAGAAGAAACTGCCAAAAATCTGGAAGAAATGACAAGCCAGCGCGATTTTAACGAAACGGAACTAAACAAATATAAGAAGGAGCTCGAAGAACTCAGGAAAACCGTTGCAACCCAGGAGGAGACTTTGAACTCGAAGGAAACGATGATAACTTGGCTAAATAAGCAACTGAATCAAAATCATAGTCTCACTGGTTTGAGTCAGTTCCGCCAAACTTTAGCCGCAGCCTCTCTGAACAATAGCAATCTTCAACCAAACCATTTGCTCGACAAATCCTTCCCATTAACATCACATCCAAAAGTACATTCCTTCGATCCTGCGCTGGAGATTGGCGGCAACAACGCCAACTCCACTGTGCCGTCTTGGATGAATTTGTACAATAACAATACTGGACGATCTCAACTTGACTCAGCAATTCTTGGGAACAGCAGTCTCAATGCAAACGCCAGCCATCCAAGCATTAATACAAACTCTGGATCAGCGAATCTAAATCCAGTCGCCACGGGGAACGTTTCAAGTGCAAACGGAAATGGAGCACATGAATCAGCGTCTGCGTCAGCGCGAACTCAACAAGACGTATCGGGAAAAGCACTGCCCAAACTTGTAGCGAGGAAGCCTGTACGAGCTCCGATTTGGGCGAAACCAAATAAGAAGGTCACACTTGAGGTTGGCTCCAATCCTACCTGGAAGCATTGACTTTTGAGTGGCGTGCCTTTCAGACCTATTTAAGAAAAAGAGACATGTACAGTTAGAGTTTGTCGCAACTTTAGACTGAAACTATACCGCCTCATGCCATTTCCTGATTTTTCAACGCCCATTTACATTTGTGTTCGATATAGTTAAGTTAAGACTTGTGTTTGTGTTACATTTTATTTTCTCACTTTTGCACGTTTCTTAATAAAGGACACTACTACTCATTAACCCCTTGAACTCCAATTTATTCTCCCTTCCATGCCAGCTGGGTACAAGGCTAAAAGGCCTCCGTTCTCATTTAATATGTCCGGGTGCCCGTGGTAACAAATTAGCATCAATGTTCAGTTTGCGTGCCTTTATAAGTAATTGCTGCATAAACCTAAATCAGAGGAAATCTCATGGGCTTGGTTCACGTGCACACTTCAGACCAAATCATTCTTGTCATTCGTGTATCATTTCCCATTTTCGAAAGAGACGACATTGTCATCAGATGCAATTTTAAAATTTCACAATGAGCCGCACTGGAAGTGGGAACCAGATTGGTTTCGCCTATGCCCAACCAAGCTCCTATCTTCAAACTCAACCAGGGCAGCCAGGATATGATGGTAGCAATGCAAACGGGAACTCTAATCTCAATTCGCCGGCAGGCGCCGGAATCGGTTCAGTCCCAGCTCGCGGTAGAGTCAACAAAGCGCCCCTACCAGGCTATAATAGATCGCCAGATAAGCCAACCGCTCCTCAGTCAGCTCCGCCACAGTCGCAGTCGTTGAATGCAGTGCGTCCAGTGGCCAGTAAAATCGTAGATGTGGAAAAAGGGAGCGAGAACGATGACGACGCCGGAGCGAATATGAATGGTGAAGATGAAGACGTGGCAGAGGACGGTGTTGCCGATAAATCAAAGGGCAAACGCCGCGGGAGGATTGCAGGTACTCAGTTTATCAGCCCCGGTGCAAAAGTGTGGTGCTGTGACCTCCAGTCAGAAGTTGTGACAATCGGATTCTTCAACGTGGTAATTTCTCGGTCTTTCTTTATTCTGTTGCTGAACGCTTTAGTCTAATTTCTGGCTGGCTTCCTGTTACTCCTGAGCAGGTTCTAGCGTTCATAGCCATCATAATTTTTGGTATGAGTTTCTCAGGGCATCGGGATAGCCATTGTCACCAACTTGGACTTGGCTGCGGACTTGCGTTCATTCTCATAGGCGTGTATCTGATTATCGGAGGCTTCAGCGTAAGTGACAGTGACCGCTTGCGTTTGTTTGTGACAACTAAGTGCTGAGCTCGAATCTTGCCATACCCCAATGCTAATTGGCAATTGCAGAGAAGCTCCGTGATCTGCATCATTTACCTGATCATCAGTTGGCTTGCCTTTATCGGCGCCACCGTCGCGATATTTGTGTTGGACCAGTGTCAGAATCAGATAGGAGTGATCCTGTACATGTTGTTGGTTTGTGGATACCTATTCAAGATTTACGAAGGAGTCGTCATTTACTACTTCATCAAAGAACCGCCTCCTTCACCTGAACAGCTTCGGCGTTCCAATTACTCGTACTCGTATCCTGCCGCCAGCTACCCGGTGTACATTCCCGATCCAACACCAGTCTTCATCCCGTACGGTGGGTACGGCTACGGTTATCGTCCCTACGGATACGGCTACGCGTACGATCCGGCTGTCGGCATGTTGACTGGCATGGGGCTGGGCATGGCTATGGGAGGAGGCTTCAATCACTGCCATTACGATTCTTGCGACTGGTGAAACAGGATTATAAAATGCAATTGCAACCTCCAAAATCCGAATATATGCGCCCTATGAAATTAGAACAATAAGACTCGACTTTTGTCAGTGTACTTCGATCGTGAGCCCTCCGCCCGAATGCAACTTTACATGAGATTAGCGTTTCACCACGAAATAACACGAAAGGCAATGACGTTTGAGTTCTCAAGTACAAAGCGACACAAATACGAAACTATTTATAGTTTATATGAAGACTTCTGAATTAAAATCGTAAATGAGGAACTTTATTTAACATTTAAGATTTAACAGCATAAGTACAGAACAGGCAGGACCCTTATCTTAAACTAGACTACACGACAAAAGTAGAATTATCAAGCTCAATTTCCCAATCACATTCGTAGCTCCGCATGACATGGAATTTCCGCCCAGAGTAGAACTCGTGTACGTATAAATAAAGTTCGAGTTCGGCAAGTCTGTGATGCAAAAACAGAAATCAAACTAGAAATTTCACACTGTTTCCATCAACGAGGCCATTACTTGACAACTGCATGTAATTGCTTGCAAGACGTACCATTAACGAAACTTGCAACAAACGATTTCCACTCCGGCGAGTATTTGTATGGCAAGAAAAGGTGGACGCGATGTATTCTGGTCAGGTTCAAGTGAGGCATCCTCCATTTGTATTGCATCAGGCCGAGATTGGAGGACCATTCTTCGACTGGCTGGCCCGGCTCGTCCAGAGTGCTCGTACCAGGATGAATGAATGGAGTTTGATTTAGGTATTGTATGGACGAGAGACTACCGCCTCTGTTCAGCGTCTGAATTCCGATGCGAAAGCCTCTGGCGAGTTGGTCGTCGAAGGCACGGAATTTGATCGTCAAGTCTGTGAAATCAGGACGCTCATTGCACAGCACAGTGAAATCACTCCATTTCCATCCAGCTTCTTAAACGATATATAATTACAGAAATTAAGCATAGCATATGAATTTCATTGAATCTCGTACTTGGCTTCACAACTTTAGGATGTTGGGCCATCCAAGTAATGGCCCAATCTGCCTTCGGGTCTTCATCAAACGGTAATAAACAGTTTTCTTCGCCATTCCCATAAAATTCAGCCAATTTCCAATCCTGCCTAGTCGCATTCTCCAAGAATTGGCAATTATACCGGCTTGTGAGCTCAGCCTTCCTGCTTGTGTCATACATGTCAGAAATGTCTGGTTCGTGAGTGCAAACGCAGTGCCTTCGCTTTAACCGCAATACCCGCATGTAATTTGGGCTTGGATACTTGTTAGCACGCTGTCTCACGGATTCGTCATCTACTGGTAAGTCAGATGCAGTTACAATTACAAGTGCTCTAATTTCAAGATTCTATGAGCAAGTTCGTCCAGAGCATTCAGCATTGGTCTTACCATTCGGATCCATCGGCTTCACATTTATCGTGTAATTCTTGTCTCTGGTTGTACAAATGTAACGTCCAAAGCTCTCGTCAGAGTTTTTCAGTGAAAAGAGCCCATGCTTAATTTGATGCTGTATTAAGTCTTGATACTCCAGTTTACCGTAGTTGTTTAGCAAAGGACTGTTCACGAGGATCGGCTCCAGTATAAGATTTTGGCTCTGAAAGTATTACGACTCTTGCCGAGAAGATCAGCGATCGACTACTTTGGTAAATGTATTGTTTAGCATTACGTGAGAAACGGCCTTCCATAATGTGACTGCATAATGGGGATTTGAAGTCTGACACCAAACGTTAATACTTTTGTCAGTTTGATGGACACGAATTTCACGCTGTTCTTCAAGGAAAACATGATCACCTGTCAACCATATCAAACGTACGGATTATACTAACAGACCAACGTCAAGCAGTAGTCGACTTACCTGGTATTCGAATGTCAAAGAAGTTTGGAAGTTGATCGAATGCCAAACCTCCGGCTGGCTCCGATTTGTTGTAGTTCCGAGTCTGCTCGTCCACGCTTCTGTGTTTGCAAGTGTAAAGGCCACTCTGTGACTCAAGCAACCCTCGAAGCGTCACCTTCGACTGAAAGAGGTATCCGGAATCACCGTCCGCCATAAGATCCGGCTGCTGGATGGTTCGACTCCAGCCTTGTTCCAGCAATGGCGTATGCTACAGTGAAGGAGAAGCATGAAGACACTAAGGGCCAAGGCTAGACAAACCGGGCACGGATCCTTACATTTATGCCATTCAAGAAGTACTCCCACGTGACAGGACCCTTCGCTGAAATGCACACCAGCACAAGCCTATCGATGTTCTTGGAGAATGTTATCGTTGAGTTGGGTGGTTTGTCCACAAGCAGCAAATCGTCTACATCACTTTGTTTGCCTGATCCTGAGTTTGCGAACCCTTGAAATATGGCTATGTGTGGTTCTAGGAGAGGCCCAAGTTCAACTTGTGAATTGGTGTTAGGCACTTTAAACGATAGAACCAGAAGTACTGAGGCGAGTAAGTTCAAAATTCCCATTTTAAGAATCGCAAAACACTGATCACCGCAATTTTGTTAAATCGCTACACGCTGAACTTTGTGTTGGCGTGTTGCATGGGCGCGCGGACACTGATGGCTGAAATTATTAAAAACGATTACGTGCGCGCCTGCACAAATGATCTAATCCATGACTGACGCCACGCGTTTGACTTAATGTCAGACAAGTCAACCTGATGATAAGAAGCGGTGACTCATTGCTGTGACAGGAGCAGGATTGAGTCAGTCGATGGTTCAGAAGAGTTACGATGCTTTTATCATTAATTAATGCAGGAATGAATCTTAACACCTTGGCAGACAACTTGAGAGTGACACAATGCCTCATAAACTCACAGCAAGATTCTCTGCTGGATGCTTATAATTCATGCGTTTGTGGAATTTATTGTACCATAAAGTCTTTGTCATTACTTTTCAGTAATCTTAAATGCAATTCGTCAGGAAGATTGTGAATTTCGATTTCGTAAGTGTGAGACGTGAAATGTTATACTGCGAAACTGGCCCATATTATTTCGTTTCTGCAAGTGAGGCCCTTTTATTGAACATGGAATCATAACTTTCCATGCAAAAAATCTTCCAATTTCTTTAAAATGACAGATAATTATAAAAGTTGCAAGGCAAAAAAAAGGTTGTTTACCGTCTGTAAAGAGTGCTGCTGGTAAGATGCAGCACGAAGAATAAAGCGTTACTGGTAATGATAGACGGCTGGACGGCTTTAAAGGAGTTTGTCCATTTTGTCGTAAATTGCGCTTAATTTGTATACAGCATACACGTTTGCCTTGGAATCATACACCGTGCGCGTACTTCTCACAGTAAAATACTACGCATCCAATTAGTTACAAGTGGTATTTGTTTTGGGAGTTACAACTACTCTATGTTAAACTACAATTCGACGTACATGTCAGTCATTCATCCTGTAATTAATTGCAAAAACTGAAAGTGAAGCATGTGAAATAAATGATTGAGGATATTAATTGGGAATCTTGATTGCAAACTTCAACGAAATATCGTTTTATTGAACCTGGCCAGGCCACCCACATGCACACAAACATGCATGATCCTGCTCGGCAAAAATTTAGAATCTTTAACAGAGTTGAAGTGAAGTCAGTTGGTCATTCATTCCCACCAGTCTCAAACTGTCTGCCCCGCGTGAGCCATTTTGGAAGCAAGCGAACCTTCCGGTACAATCACGATGTTCCCAAATCATGACGCATGCGTCTCCCGGATCAATTGAGGACACCTTGTCGTTCCAGGTAGCATCAATCATATGAACGTTGACACACTGTCGAGGCGGAAGTTGAACAACTTCTTTCTTGCCTGTTGACAGATGGGACGATGTGTAAATTATTATCGGATTCATTACTTGATACCTGAATTGAAGGCTGGGGCTGAGCCATAGAAAATTACCTCCGAAGTTGTCATTTTCGTAAATCGTGACGTTCACAGTTGTTGAGAGCCTAGTCGCATTTCGCTGTGTAATAACGCTGTTACAAGTTCCACTTTGCGACGACGCTAATTAAAACAAAACAGAGCCATATAATAGGTGTACGTCGTGAAGGTGCGCAATTCTTTTGAAACTGAACAAACAGTTAAGAAATAAGAGCGTACAAAGAACGACCGTCCGGGCTGGAACTGTTGCATCTTCAATGGAGTTGCTCTCGAACGAGAAACCTCCACCGCGGTATCGGGTTCTCGTGCGGAATCGCGAGGCTCCGGCAAGTGCTCCAAGGCGCATTGCAGTGCCGCTGCCGCCACCTCCACCACCATAAAGAAACCGACTTGCGCCAGTGCTGGAGCCTCCTCCTCTTGTAGTGGGTAGGTCAGAAATGCCAGGACTTCTCCACGAACCCACGCTTGTTCCAGTTGTTGACGGATTTCGCCAGCCGTACAAGGAGGAAGTGCTGCTGGTCGATGTTGACGGGTTCCTCCAGCCATAATACGATGATGACGTAGAGCTCGATGACGAAGGGATTGCCCAGCCGGACGAAGACGTTCGGGTTGATGAGGAACTCGAGCTTGAACTTCCTGTGCTGCTACTCCCCCGGCTGCTACTCCCGCGGCTGCTACTCCCACGGCTACTGCTCCCACGACTCCCTCCGCTTCTACCACCACCGCCTCGGCCACCGCCTCGTGCATCAATCACTGCAAGAAATAGCAGCAGCTCAATTCCTTATTTCAGGACTTCTGAAAGACAAGATGAAATATTTACTTGAGGCAAGCAGAAAGGCTACACATACGATTTCAAGTGTGACGAGCCTCATTTTCCTTTGCTACCAGTGCTTCCAAGCTCCAACGCTCTGGGAAACTGAAATGAACTCATTTTCAAATTTCGAAATAAGTAATAAGCAAGAATCTACTGCGATTGAGGAGAAGTTTCGAATTAATTCATGTGCATATGCTAATTGGCGGTTGAATGATAAGTCAGCATTTAATTATTTCAATAATGATTTGCTGCGCGATCGACAATAAAGTATTGCTTGAATCCAATTACAAGTTACAGGCCTTTAATTCAATGTTTCACATTCATAGACTGCTTAAATTAAGATTTTAATTTAGCACTAATTAACTGTACTAATGCTGATTGTAGACTAACATTTTCTAGTGGACCAATAATTAACCTGGTTCATTAGTTCTTGCTCGCCTTTGGTCGGAGCAATTCAATGATTTGACAAAGTTATTGTTGATTGAAAGAATGAGGTGGGACAAATTAACGTCAAGTGCAAGTGATAAAGCAGCTTTAATTCAGACAATCTCATTCACTGAAGCATGCTTTCCCGTGCTGAACCTATCAATGCCAATACAAGCTACTGAATTGAAGCCATTCTACAACGCACTTACTTTTGCTTGTAGAAATCAAAAATTCCATTCAGAACGTAATCATGTGTCCCTTCATCCTGCACACAATATGAAATAGATACGCGGTATCAAAATTAAATGCGTTTAGTTGATGATTCATGACTCACGAGTTGATAAATATTGCAGATTCCGCCCTTGTTGGTAAACAAACAGGTTGCTTGAACTGAATCGCGTGTCACCTCTCCATCGTTGCATTTAAGTTCAAGATTATGACCCGGGTGTCGCACCTCACTGATAGGTGCGTACTACCTCACCTGTACGTACACAATTGTTAATCAGTGATTAATCCGAATATTAACATGATGCTTGTTTTGATGTGATTTTGTGATTGTTTTTTTTCGAACAAGCTATAAAAGCTATGTATCAGGTTGCACATCGACTTCAATTTCCTCTTTCTACTTTCATACACCAACTAATTTTAGGAGTTCCTTAAGGCTGAAGAAATGAGGTTGATATTACTTCTCGCAGTGTCATTTCTTCCACTTTCCATATTTTCACTTAGCGTCTCCCAAGACCAAGATCTCCAAAATGCAGATCCAGCATGCACGTCTGATCGAAAGCAGATGGTGACGTTCCATGAATTTCGAGACTACACTGGCAGATCCGAGACATTCTGCTCAAATCAGCCAGACCTTCAAAGTACGCCTGGCTTCGGGAAGTCAGCCATTTATGTTTGCGTGAATCGTGGCGTGTAAGTTGTCTTCAAATATGTTGTACTACCTGATCTACTCTTCCCTTTAGTCAAGTTGTGAACGTAATTTGTAATTTCAGGTGGGTGTTTGGACTTGACATAAATGGGGTCAGTAGTAGTGGGACTCTCGTCAGCGGGAACATTGGCCGGATTTGCATTTTTTGGCCAGAGAATTTTTCAATCAAATACACATCCATCAGGCATCTGGCTTCCGCCGACATGGATCAGCCTGCAATCAGTTTCTTTGCGCAAAGTGATACGGGACTGAATTGGCGTGGTCGCGAGTTGTATCTAGACGGAAACGAAATGCGTTTGTTCGAGCCAATGTGGGGCATTTCGTCCTATGGCCTCACAGGCTCAGAACCAATTACAATTTATACTGGAACAAACTTTGACGGTGAATTCGAGTGCCTAGTACCAGGAAAAAATGATCCCTTCTTGACAGGTGTCACATTTCACGATCAAATCACGCTGCGGACGGTCGGATCTGTACGAAAGGGCTGTGACCTATACAATTACAACAAGGACACAAATTACAACGGGCAGGATCATGGCGTCGGCGGTGGAGTCGGTTCAATTGTGACGGTGAACGGAGAGGATTTGCCAGATGTTCGAATGGTAAGAGTTGATAGGTAAAGCTATTTGCACTTCGAACTAATTCAATAGTCGTGTTAATTTACTTACGTGTGTACCAAAATAAGCATTGTGAAATATGGAATTTTGCATACATTTACTGGAAATTTGTAAAGTTCGTGCAAAGCGTAGCCACAATTCACGTCACTCGATAGTTGCCAGATCTCACCGTTATTGTCAGTACGTTAAATATTTAATAAACATTTTAATCTTGTTTGAATAAATATTCCTTTGTTCATTTGTTCAAATGGGCGTGATTCGCGCATGACTTCTCCAGAACAATCAGTCAGGATTAATCCCGACTTGTCGAAATTTTTGAATAGTACGCGTATGTTGCTTATTCAGGTGCTAAAATTGACCTTGTTCGGACTGAAAACAAACCCTGATCCCTGGTTCGCGCACTTTGTCACATGGAATGCTAAATTCCATGTGAAATGTAATTTTCAGCTTTATTTGCATTGATTAAATTCTAGCAATTTATTGGTTTCTTTTTAATTTGAGGCAATGATTCGTTGTTTACGACAGGCCTCTGCTTTTTTGCACACGTTATGCAAGCATGAATTAACCACACAAACCACACATTTTGAGCCATGTCCTCAAAATTCCTATATAAAAAGATGGAAGAACGGGTCGCATTCCAGTTTCTCAACTCTTTTTGAGACACGCATGAAAATGTTCACGATTATTTTGCTTGCAGCAGCGGTGCTCACCGTTGACGCCCAATGTAAGAATTAACTAACCTCGATTTGGTTCTGACCCAGACATTCACCACGTTGATTTCTCTTGCAGCATGCACCGGCGGCTACAAGGCTTCACCTGATTGCACAAAGTACTACCAGTGCGACACCAGCTCTGGCACATGGGTGCAGCAAAGCTGTCCATCAGGCTTGAACTGGAACGCAAAAAACAATTACTGTGACTGGCCCGCAAGTGCGGGATGCACATCAGGAACAGCACCCGCGCCGGCTCCAGCGCCTGCACCCGCACCCGCTCCAGCCCCGGCACCTGCTCCTCCTCCAGCAACAGGTACGGTAACGCTGCCTACTGGATCGTTGAGAAATTGTGGTTCGTTACAATGTCTGCGCTGTGTTTTCCTCAAGGTACCCCACTCATCACACAGGCTGAATTCAACTCAGCCGCTCAGACCAAAGGCGGAAACCCCGATGTTAGCTATTACAATGGCTTCATTGCTTCCCTTCCGAAGGCCTTAATCACCACCAGACTCGAAGCGGCCAAATTCTTGGCGCACTCCGTCTGGGAGACTGTAAGGGAACACTGAGTTCAACTTCCATTTGATCCTGTCTAAAGATTCTACGTCTTTTATTTGATCTCGTCAGGTTG